>JAULBX010018746.1:0-84026 GCA_032358255.1 Heterotrichella gracilis | reverse complement strand
AACAGTCATTTTGAAAAACCTCTAATCTAGCAAGTTGAGGCTGCCTAATAGCCCAGCTGTCAGCCCCATATAAAAGGCCAGTATGTTTATCTCAAATTTAATTTAGAGTTGCAAGAGGATAAAGTACTGGGGGTTTAAAGTACTGGCAGTCTGCTTGTCATGGCCTGACAGTGTGGAATTATGTACCAGGCCATTGGCAAGAGACTTTCTCGGTGTGCGCCATGTGTACCCATGCGCACATCTCGTTGTACACATGGTGCACATCATTTTCAAATAGTTGTTTAAATTAAACAGGTTTAGATTAAATCTCTGCCACCGTTTGCTTTGCCTTCAATTTTGGCATTGTGCAATTTTGGACGTAGTACACCAGCTCTGGTGGTGCCAGTGGGTATGAAACGGTTCAGTAATTACAGTACCAGCTCTCATTTTGACAATCTCCGTGGGTGAAGAGTAGCTGGCAGGCACTGTGCCCATCAATGGTATGACATAAGCAGAAAAAATGCCAGGGAAAAAGGAAGACCTCGACACACAAATGTGCCACTGTCGGCCACCGTCTGGTGGTGACAGGTCTGCAAAATGAACCCTCATACCATGAAGTTCCTATAGCAAGTAGCGCTCAACTTTATGCATTTGCTCTATCCTTCTGTGTGCCAGACCCCAAACCACCTGAAAAGCCCTGGAGAACCACCCTGGGCGCTGACCAGTCATTGAACAGCATCATGCATTGTGTGATTTGCACGCCAATTGCGCCGTCCTAAAACACCAATTGCCCTTTTGTATTTGAGCTGTGCAGCCAGGCTGAAAGACCCGCTCTGTAGCGCAGGGCGGCTGCTAACTCCCTGTGTACCTGATCATGCTAAAAACCATTACGCATGGATGATCCTGCATGCACCCCTAAAGGCCGCCATCCCAGGACCCACATGTGCCGGTTTCATGATCAGGCAAGGCACTCAGCGCTCTCTCCCACCCCTCCCAGGCCAAACAGCAGTTTCCATGAACACCCGCAGTAATCCAAGCGCCCTCCCCCTCCCCCTCCCCCCCCCGCCCCCCCTTCCCTCAAACCCCAAACAGCCTCACACCCCAAACAGCGGTATCACAAACTGCAGGTAGAAGAAGCACACCGCCCCGGTGAACATGTAGCTGTCGAACCGATCCAACAAGCCGCCGTGGCCCGGGATGAGGTCACTGGCGTCCTTCAGCCCCGCATCGCGCTTCATCACCGATTCGATCAGGTCCCCAAACAGGCTTGAGAAAAACACAATGGTGCCAAAAACCAGGGCGTGGTGCCAGCACACCGGCCAGGAGCAGGCGCGCTGCAGCAGCAGCGCCACCCCCACGCTGCTCACCAGGCCCCCCAGGGCGCCCTCCACCGTCTTCTTGGGGCTGATCTTGGTCAGCTGCGTGCGCCCTAGGGTTTTGCCGCAGAAGAAGGCCCCCGTGTCCGCCGCGATGATGCATGCCACCGCCATGAAGGTGGCGATGAGGCCCACCGAGGCTTGGGACAGCCCGCCCAGGCATACCTGCGGGGGGCCCGATGTGCGTCGGCCACAATGCGTTGCCATGGCTAAATCCAGATGTGTGGCACGTTGGTTGGAGGCAAATGGGGTGGCTAATGATAATTAAATAGATAAATTGTGTGTGATGCTGTACCAAAGTGGCTGTACTATGGAGATCCCGGAAATGCACCAAACACAGCCAGCCAGCCTGCTGGCCTTTCCGCATCACGCCATAGCATACAGCAATCCACGACACTTCCACCGATGGGGCTTACCGGCCAGTTTTGTAGCACGGTTGAGTGGACGGCAGGTGCAGCTAACAACCGCAGCTTCACCCAGAAGCTTGGGAGGTACCCTGGGAGCGAAACAACAGGGTCACTGGGTTGCGGGGCCAAGGGCAGGTGAGGGGTTGCTGCACTGCTGCGCATGGTTTACCAAGGCTACTTACGTTGCTTGCTGAGCTCCCTGATAAGGTGTGAGCTTAGCTTGCAGGCATGGTGAGAGCGCTCGTGAGCACCCTTGCTGCTAAGCAGGCTTGCAAACCAGTTGTTTGGTGCGACGTAGCAACATATGGTCCGCATGCAGTTGGCCTTGCTAGATGCACAGCAAGCGTGTAGTCCCCCCAGTACAGGATGGCGATAGTCACAGGTTTGCATTGCACCCACTGCAGAGCTGAAAGCACCGGTCACTCGTCTGTGTGGTGATGCATGCAACATACCAGTTCACACATTCGAATGCATCCAACCTGGAAAAGATGCTCAACACACAAAAGTGTCCAGTCTTTCAAGGGCTGCAAGGACCCTTACCGCAGTAGAAGAGGCCAAACACCGATGAGGCAAGCTGGGAGAAGGTTGGTCGCTCAGAGCAGAGCAGCTGCAGGGAGAGCAGGGTGAACGAGGCCACTGCCAGGGCTGCTGTGCTGCTGCCGTTGGTCACAAAGGACCAGATGGAGAGGCTCATGCACAGGAGGCTGGTGACCGAGCTGACCAGCGGGGGAGGAGGCGGCATGCCGGCTGATATCCCTTGCGAGGTCACGAAACCGTAGTACTCCTGGGTGGCTTGGTAGGCAACCAGGCATGCTGCAATGGTGTACACCCAGCCCCCCGCTATGACCACCACCCCGCCCGTCACCCCCATCAGGCTGCCGAAGATGACCCGCTTTGCTAGTTTGCCCAGTCCGGGCTTCACACCCCTCGTTACATCCGCTTGCCCGCTTGCACCCACCCCAGCATCCGCTGCAGCCACCAGGGTGCGCCATTGCCGCACGGATTTATGGTTGCATCTGCCCTGGGACTTTGACGAGAGTGTTTGGGAACTTGCCAGGAACTGTGATGATGACGGCAAGGAGTTCCAACCTGGTAGGGGATCTAGCCTCAATGCAGTTGGCCGTAGCCTACAGCGCGATTGCCGTGTGTGGGTAGGGCAGAGAGAGGGCGAGCACGAGAAAGGCTGATGTGTGAACGAAGTACCCACGTGTGGCCGTTTGGCTTGCAGCAGGCCCTGCATTGTAGGCAGCTACTATCGCCCTAATGCATTACAGCAAGGCTAAGTCGCAAACCTGGGTTTGAGTGTCGAAGGGTGTGTGGGTGGGCCAGCACACGGTCTGAACAAACTCGGGCTGTGCGGGACGCTTTTCTCAACAGGCTGTGATTACGCTCGGCCTAAAACTAGACGACGTTAACAGGACTCTGGCAGGACTCCATCTGGTTAAAGCAGCGCGCAGAAGAAGGGAAAACTTGAGCAGTTTCCGCCTCCACTGTGTTATCCATTTTTTTTAAGCTAACCTTTTAAAATGTAATTTATTATAACGTTTTTGCAAAAGGCCAAGGGTGGACCTCCTTAGTTACAATACCAAGCAGCAACAGCAACAGAACCACTCAGCAACGAGCATTCCACAGATAGACGGCTGATTCAAAGGCCACTGAGGGTCGCCCGTGCTGCCCCAGGATGTAGAACCAAACCAACTGATCCACAGACCACGATGGCCAAGGTCACACTCGGCAGGCGTGCTGTGTGCCTATGCTTCGTTGCTCTGCTGTTGGCCACACATACCGTAAACTGCGCAGACTCTGCCGCAGAGGACGATATCGCTGGCCCAATCGTGAAAGCATCTGCGGCCAAACCCAGTGACACAACACCCACTGACACCGCCAGCCAAACTGCAGCCACTGTGGACACCAACGGTGACACGCACAGCACGCATACCACAGAGGGAGTTTCTACTCCGGTGCTGGCGCCCGCGTCTGGTGACCCAAAGCTCAAGAAGACCATCGCACAGGTGCTAGACGAGGCACTGGAGCAGGAGTTCCCACAGGAAAAGCAGGAGGCAATAGGCAAGGTGTACAATGAAACTGCGCACAGCTCCGAGGTAAGTAGCGTTACAAATAACACTGCCTGTTCTTCATCCTGCCAGTGGTTCTGTGCACCTTGTGCTTGCAGCTGGTGCACGGTTGCATGCATGTCCATACCCACCTTGTCCAAAAGTGTTCACTGTTTGGACCCTGTTTGGGGCTGTAAACCAAATTTGAACACTTATAACCACAAAGATTCAGCTCAGGTGCTCACTTGTGCACGCTGCAGCCGGGATCTGGCTGATTGCCCAGCCTGGCCACTCCACCCCATGCTCTCTATAGATGCATTGTGTATATCATATGTGTAGGCAACCCTGGAGACAGTGCTCAAAGTGAGCCAAACCAAGCAGAAGGCTGCTGAAAAGACAGACGAGTCAGACGACTCCCTCAACCTAGCTGAGGAGTATGGGGCTGGGAACAAGGAGAAGGGCGTGCCCATCAAGCAGAAGATGGACTCCCAGGTTGAGAAGGAGATCGACAGGATTATTGATGCACAGGACAACGAGTATGTGCTGTCCAAACCCAAGTAAGTGCCAGCCAGTCCCTTTGTCCAGAACAGCCTGCTTGCATCTGGCTATGTACAGCTGCCACGTGCTGGATCACTGGCTCTGGTTTATATACAAAGTGCACGGCACGCGTCTGGGCTTGCATCCCGCCTGGGACACGCATGGAACTACATGTGGTCCCTGCACAAGGGTGCGCCACCAAGCCATGGTCTGGTTGTGCAGGGACGGCACAGTAGGCCTGGTTCTAGACCCTCAATTAATCAGAGACCTGACGGTGTTGATCACATCTTCTGCGGTAAGTGCTCAACACAGAACCGCGCCCACTGCTTTGTATCACAGCTCTCAAAGGGGTTGCAAGCCTGGGTGTTGACCACCTACCACTGTCATGTGCGCTCACGTTTAGGGCATATGCGCTCACCCATCATGCGCTCACCGATTGTCATATGCCTGCAGCTTGCTGGACTAGCCATGGAAGCCATGAAGCAGCCTGTGATCAACGGCTATTTCATCGCGGGGTCGATAGTGGGACCAGGGGGGCTACAGCTCATCAAGGTAAAGCGTCAAACCTCAACCAGGGACCTCATGAAACGATTACCGCACACTCAGCATGCTGTGCACGTAATTGGACGCCAATGACCGTGCACCCTATCGAGGGTTTTGGCTGGGTCACCTGCGCATGCACCCACGGCTCAGAAGTTGGAAACCCTAGGGTTGTCAGGGACTCGGTGCGTTGGCACTGACCAGCGTGTGATTGGTGCGCCTGCAGGAGCTTGTGCAGGTTGAGTCCCTTGCCCAAATGGGTGTGCAGCTGCTGCTATTCACGCTAGGGCTGGAGTTCTCCCTGTCCAAGCTGCGGGCGGTGCGGAGCGTGGCGCTCATAGGTGGGTGGGTGCATTGGGGGCCCGGCATCGCCACCGCTGGCGCTGGGTGTAGGGCAAGATTGCCGGGGTGGAATGATCCACTCATGTTGCCGCACACCTGGCATTTGCTGTCCCAATGCCAGCCCAAATGTGCAAACCTCAGATTGCACATGGACATGGTGTAATATGCGACCACGCCATGCCTTGCTGCCAGCGCTAGTGGTGACGCTGGTGAAATGGAAAGTGAATAGGGTATGTACCTTTACTCACGGCTACATGTGTGTTTTGAAATGACTTCACCTTGACCTCCTGGCCATAATGCCCATTCTTATTTTCTGAATAACACACTGACTGTGTTTGTCCTCCAGGTGGCCTGATCCAGATCTTCCTGTTCATGATCCTGGCGGGCCTATTAGCCAACTTCATTGGCGCATCGGTGCATGAGGGGGTGTTCATTGGCGCACTGGTAGGTAGCCAGGCGCATGATGGGGTGGTATTGTGCACGCGCATGGAATGTAGAGTGTTGGTTGAGGGATGGTAGTTGACCAGGCGAATGGAAATGGGCCTTACATCACAGGGCTGGTTTTGCCCATTTCAGTTTTTGCCCATTTGCCCATTTGCCCATTTCAGTTTTTTCCATTCGCCTCAAAACAAGAAATGGGCTGTATATCACAGGGCTGGTTTGTAACCATGTGCACTGCAGTCTGGGCTCCGACGGATGATGCACTGCATTGTGACTCCAGTGTGGATCAGCACAATTTGTTCACCTGTCAACTTTTTGTTAGCACCTCAGTGCAGCACCTCAGTGCAGCTCAGTCCAACCCACATGGCAGAGAAATTGAGCAGAATTCAGACGTATTTTCGTTAATGAACTTGGGCAGATTTCAGGCGTTTATTAATGTCAAACTGCCTCCTCTGTTCTCCAGGTGTCCATGTCCTCCACCTCCATCGTGGTCAAGTGCTTGACAGACACCAAGTCGCAGAACAGCGCGCATGGCCAGATCACGATAGGCACGCTCATCCTGCAGGTAAGCATGCTGGGCATGTCATGGTGGCTGTTGTAGATTCTTGAACTCTCAGAATACTGGTTTGAAGGTTGCGATGGCAGTATACGGGCTGCGCAAACCATGCGTTGGGGGTGCAGGCTGGCTGGAATGTTGAAAAATCAACATTATCATGTTTTAGGGTATTATGTTGCATATACCACCTTTTTCCTAAGTCTTGTCCTCGTCATCCTCTTGCATGTAACACAGCTACCTGGTATGCTGCAGGACTGCATGGTTGGCCTCCTGTTTGCCTTCATGCCCATCCTGGGGAGTACCTCGGAGACAGAGGTGTCGCAAACGGAGGTGGCGGCGATCGTGTTCAGGTGGGCCTGGAACCCTAAGAACCTACACTCTGAGAAACCGTGGTACCGGATGTGTTGTTGGGCCCTTGCCTATTTCTGATGCCGCTGGCCTCGCACCCGCAACGCGCGTTTCTACACTAATATACAAAGGAAACCCAAAAAGGAAACATAAGAAAAATACTGACCCCGCCCCACTGCTGCTGTACCCTAGCACATGTATCCTTGCCGCGCTGTCCCTGGCACACTTTCGTAGGGTCTCGGCCTCACCTCTGATACCCTTGCGCAGGGTTTCCGCGTCGCTCGGGATCTCCCTGGTGGTGGCTGCCCTGGTTGCGCGCACGATGCTGCCGGGTGCCATGCGGCTGCTGGCAAGGGCTGCCAGCGAGGAGATGTACACTATCGTGGTCGTGGCGTTCTGCCTGTGCGGCGCATGGATATCGGGGCACTTGGTGAGAGCCCTTGACGCACACAAGCCCTGTGACACAGTACTCGTGAATGTTGTACTAGTTTACGGTGTTCATGCGGAGTCTGTACTGCTACCAGTACACCAGCCTTGAGGTGCAGCCCCATGACACTGCTCTCCCCCCCACACCTTTGTGGCCGGGGTGATGATGTCAGTCACCGACCAGCAGGAGTTTGCCCTGCACCTGTAAACCCTAAACCCCAACCCCTAAATTCCTTGCCTCTGCACCATACCCCTCACCCCGCCCCCTCCCCCGCAGCAATTATCCACGGAGCTGGGCGCCTTTGTGGCTGGTGTGATGATGTCTGTGACCGACCAGCAGGAGCTTGCGCTGCACCGCCTTGAGAGCATCAAGTCCTTCTTCATCTCGCTGTTCATCAGCAGCACGGGGCTCATCATGTCGCCGGTGTTCCTGGCGCAGCACCTGCCCGTGCTCATGCTGGGCGTGCTGGTGGTCATACTGGCAAAGACTGTGCTGGTACGTGGAGGTAGTGGTGTGGTGATGGGATAGTGGTGGTGTGGAGGTGGTAGTGATGGTGGTGGTGGTGGTGGTATTGCGTCTGCTGGTGGTCATTCTGGGCCAAGACTGTGCTGGTGCGCGGGGGTGGTGATGAGGCGGTGGGGTGTGGGAGAAGGGAGGTGAGTGTTAGGGTCCGTGGTGTTGGTGGTGGTGTGATAATGGTGTTGATGGGGCTGCTGCTGGTGGTGGTGGCGTGTGGGGGAAGGGCGGTGGGGCCCATACTGGTGAAGGCGGCGCTGGTGCGGAGGGAGGCTTGTGAATGGTGGTAGATGCAATGGTGGTGGAGAATGGGAGGTCGACGGTTCATGCAGGCTGTGCTGGCAAAGATGGTGCTGGCACAATTGGTGGGAAGGAGGGGTGCATGGACTGTGCTGGCAAAGATGGTGCTGGTACATGATGGGAGGTTGGGGGCTCATGCAGGCTGTGCTGGCAAAGGTGGTGCTGGTACATGATGGGAAGTTGGGGTTGGCCTGTGCTGGCAAAGACCCATGTGACTGTTCTGCCGGGGTCCCCATGCTGACATCACTGGTCCATGTTGGCACCGGCCTGTGGCAACCTGGCACGCCTTTCCAATTGCGCCGCAACAGAGCATGAAAACCATGCCCTTTGAGGCCGGTGTTCACCCGTGAAGCGCTGTTGTAAAGGTGGTTCTGGGTGGCCATGGTCCGAAGCCAGCATGGCTTGCCTGAAGTCACTGTCGGGACCGCGGCGGGGCTGGTACACCTTCTCCTGTGTCGTGCTGGTACAGGGCACTGGTGTGTGCATGTTCTGCAGAGATACCTGCTCATGTGTTCTGCTGGTGAGTGCATGTGTGGGTGGTAGGGTAGGGGAGGCGGGTATGAGCAGGGTAGCTTCTGAGCAACAGCTGTGCGAGGGGGGTACCCTTTGAACAAGCTTGGACCCTAAGCCCTCCCCTTCAATGCCCTGAAACCGTCCTCTCTCCCATGCAGATCAGCCTGGTGGTGTGGGTGTTCCGCTACCCCTGGAAGACCGCCATGGCGGTGGGCCTCAGCATGGCGCAGATAGGCGAGTTCGCCTTTGTCCTCCTATCAGTGGCCACGCATTTCGGCCTCATGCCCCACCAGATCTACATGCTGCTGATGGGGGTGACGGCGCTGTCGCTGCTGCTCACGCCTTTTCTGCTGCAGTTCAGCGCGCGCTTCCTGCTGCCCTTCCAGCCCATCGGGCCGGACGGGGAGATGCCGGAGGGCCGGGAGGTGCGCTATGTGGAACCATTTTAAAATTGAAAATAAATAAATAAGTAAATGATAATTATGCTCAATAATAAAAGTGAATTCCTTGTATTTGCTGTGTTTTGTTTTATTGCCTTGTGAGCACAGGGCACATGACTGTCATTTGAAACCCTGGATTACGAAACTACATAAAATAAAATCTGAAATTTCAGTCCAGTTATTTTCTGTTCAAAAACCGGTTGCTTTCGGGTTTCCGTGGGGCTGGGCAGGAAGTGGAGGGGCATGGCTGATAAAGGGAGGGTTGTTGTTTGTGTGGATGGTGACTTGTGCAATCCCATGTGGCTATGTTTACCTCTCAACCGCAATCACTGTCGCTATCTATTCCACCAACTAAAGCTCACCTGGTTGAATAGCTGAAACGCACCAGCAAAGCAATCAAATTACCCATTGCTCCATCCCCCGCGCGCTGCAGTGGCTCAAGGGCAAGCGCAAGGACAGCATCCAGGGGGAGGAGCCGCTGTATGGGGATGACGACGAGGAGGTGCCCCTGCGCGGACACTTGGACGCGGGCCTGGACCACCGCGGCAAGGACACGCGGCCGGCGCACGTGTCGCTGTACCCCTCGGAGAACCAGCTCAACCAGCGGTTCACGGGGCAGGAGCGGGTGTGAGCAAGGGGTTGCATGGAATGGGTATGTGAAATAGGAGCTTGCTCCATTTACACCTCTTCGGGGGAACCAGCTCAACCAGCGGGGTACGGGGCAGGAGCGGGTGTAAATCAAAGGGGCTGTGTTTAATTTTCTTCCCCTTGTTGAGAGACAGCTCTACTAGCAGACTCGTGGGGCAGGAGCGGGTGTGGGCAAATACAAGGGAGTTGGTTGTACCCGTGGGTTAAAGGAGGGTGGGTTATCAATAGATCTGTGCGTACATCAGGGCGTATTTTGCCATGCCAGGCTGAGTTGTGAAGGGGTTTTGCTTCTTGGTTTTTTATTTGCCGCGGACTTGTTAACGGCGTGCAGCGTGTGCAATGCCATTGGGGGGTTGTGCTACACAGACAGGACTGCTGCTTCTCTGCAGAGTATCCTCTTTGGAGCGATCATACGTGGGTGGTGATCAGCATCACGTATGCTGTTTGGATGCACTGGGGTTGGGTGGGACTCGATACCACCAAGTAGGTGTAGTACATGCAGGGCTGGGTCAGTTGATTTCCCAGTGCTGTCTTGCAGTGGACCATTGGCGGTGTAGCGTTGTAGGCGCCGTATTTGAAGCTGTGCACAGCACCCAGCCATGGCTATGAATTGCACATGAAGGCCAGGGTGTGGGCGGCATCACCTTCGGCCCCTTTGCATGTGCCGCGGGTGCCACAGGTAGGGCCCAGTTTCAGTTTCTCGTTCTGAATCAGTCAAATTCTTCAACTTCTACGTGGTGCATGCATGGTATTGTGTACAAGGAATGCATCATCTACACTGATCTTTTTCTCGTAGCCTTGGGCTGATTAATAATATTTTCTTGGGGCCCGTATCAGTGCTTTCTCAATTGAGAGTACTCTTAGAGTCTGAAGAGTTGCATCCAAAGTTGTGCCATTGCCAATCGGACTGTCACTGAACATGTCTGAATCATTGACCTTTCAAAGAGAATCTCTATTACTTAACACAATCTGATTGTGTTAAGTAATAGTAAGCTACTCCATTCAATTTGGACCGTCTTCCTAGCCTAGGGCCTGCCAGGATGCATGCCTGCAGGCGGGGCGCCAACGCTCAGCTTGGGCCAGCAGTCTGCGAGTCGACTCGTAGTACGATCTTGATGCCCCATTTGGCATATTACTTGCATGATGATCACTTCAGAAATCAGTGAATCATGATGAATTTGAAGCTCAGCCTGGGCTCCATCTACGGATCGTCCCGGACCGACACAAGAGTGGCATGGCCAAATCTGTCTGCCAGGATCCATTTTCTAGTTGGCTGATTCGGAACAAAATTTACAAATATGAGAATTTCACTACTGTACCGGCCCGGCTGATGGCACTGTCACAGTGGCCTGAGGCCCCCTGGCAGGCTAGCTAATCCAAGCTTGATGCAGGGGGTCTCCAGGACTCCTACTCAGGGTTACCGTATCAGCAATGCATTGGATCGGTGCGGCATTGCTAGCTTACGGAGTGCAGCAGGAATACAAAGAATTGGTACTTAGTCTAGTGGAATGATTGTCAAGCAAAATACGAATGAAAAAGTACTAAGAGTTTATAGCTACTTCCCATGTACCTACCCGCGCTCTGAATTTCAATAAACTGACAAAATTGTTTCTGTTGATGATCAACAGCCTCGCAGTTATGTGCCTGATGATGCATGCAGTTCCACTCTGCCTAAAGCTGGTACATTTACACACAATATACCCCCCACCTAACTGGTTACAAGTATCTAACGCCCGCTGCCCCTGAGGCCCACTCCACATCAAATTGTTCCCTTGCAGCGAACCATCTCTAGATGGACCATGGACCACCATCCTCGCCCATCACAATTGCATTTCAAGACCTTGCCAGCTGACGACGCGGTTCATGCCTTGAGGATGAACATGCTCCCGCTCCTCAGTTGACACTGGCTTGGCCCACCCCCAGCTGGCTGCATCAGGGCTGTGTCAGTGTGGTGGTCAGGAGAGTGCTGCCGAAGCTCCACTGATCTCCTGGCTTCTGCACTCCTCCGCCAGCTTGATACACCAGGGGTGGCGGGGTACTGAAGGAGACATGGCGATGCGTGTGGCACGTGACATCCTGCCAGCTAGCTATCAGCTCTGATGAGGGTTAGGCACTTTGGGGGGCACGAAAATCCGCTTGGGCCGCCATCATTGTCCAGGTGAGTGTAGTGGCACTGATGGGGGGGGGCACTTGAGGGGAGTAGGAGGGGGAGGGGGCATGGTGATCCGTTGGGAAAATGGTCATCCGTTGCAGGCGGCGCTTCAAGCGTGTTGCATACACGCCAACACCATATGGCTCCAGCCCTTGGAGGCCAACTAGCGCTCTTCACCAAACCACACCGCTCCCACATGTAACTGAACTGAAACTGCGACGCCCAAACATGGCGCTGCATGAATCTGCGTGTGATCTCAGGGTATCAGGGGTGTCCGGCAGGGCCACAGCACGGTTGGATTGGGGGTTAGTGCCTGTCGTCGCCGATGGTTTTGAGGAAATCGTCAATTGCAAGGTTGGCATCGCCGTGTGCCACTGCTGTGGTGTCCTCTGGCCGTTTCAGCTTACCAGTGCTGGCCTTACAGTCCAGAGAACTCTCGCATTTATCACCTGTAAATCAGTCAAGTCAGTGGAGAGTACAGCATGCAAGGGTGCAACACAGGCGCACGTGAACCATCACCACGTGCGCACCATCCAGCAATGCACCCTCTCCGGCTGTGCATACCACCAACATACCAGACCTGCTGTCGTGTGCATGCACAGACAATTTACAATTGCTGCTAAATTTAAATGGCAAGCATATGCCAATGCCCTGCTTGGAAGCGGCTTCTCGTGGTTGCAATGGTAATTGCAACTGCACTTGGCATTTGCGACTGTGGTTTAATGCTTGTAATCGCGCATATGCATGTGCAAGTGCGCGCCTACCGTCAGGCGCCAGCACCACCACCGCCCCGTACGATTCCAGCCATGCAAAGCAAGCCTCACAGGCCTCCCGCACATCGCTGGCGGCAGCAAACTTGCCCGGGAACACCGCAGACATGCACCCCGGGGCAGGCGGGGGCGCCTCCGTCCCCACCTGCCCGCCTGCGTCCCCCTCCCATCGTGATACAAACCCCAGCAATTTGGCAATCAGCCGCACAGGGGCGGTGGGCTTGAATGCCGCCACCACCACGTGGAGCGCTGCCTCGCGCACGTTCTCTACCTGCTTGTCCAGAATGGCCCTACCGAGGTTTGGTGCGCTGGCGTACAGCGCGAAGTAGGTGGGGTAGTCGCTGAGCGCCACGGCTTGGCGCACTGCGAGAGCGTGCGTGACGGCGGCGCTGGGGGAGGCCTGCGCAGCAAAGGAAGGTTTATCATCACCATTCATTATTTTAGTTTCCATTTTACTATTCCCCATGTTTCACGCAATAACCACGTCACCCAGGTGCCCAGGAGGCAACCCAATGGTGGCGCCAGGTAGCAATGCACCCTGAACAGGAGCTAATACAGCGTGCGCCACCACCGCCTCCAACACCACCACCACCACCACCCACCTCCTGCTGCGCCCCCACCACCTTGAGTGACGCGTCCAGCGCCGACGACCCGCTCCCCTTTGCGTGCACCATGTCGTACAGCACGCGGTAGGCGCTGAACTCAGACAGGCAGCCGACCACGCCCTCCGCATACAGCTGGCCCAACTGCGCGCGGCAAAATATATAAATAACAGATAAAAACATAACAAACAGGATATATTTGATCTTACACAGTCTTACACACTAGCAACAATAATAAACCTAAGAATCGGCAAAAAAATAAATAATAATAAAGTGAGGCTAATGAAAACCTAAATACTGCCGCAATGGAGAATGGCCCTGGTTGTTGGCAATGGTACAGTCAGCAACAATGCAATGCCCCGTCCTGCAGTACACCATGTTGTGCCCTCCATTCATACCTGCGTCCTGCACTGGTTGTACTCCGCCATGTCGCCATACTCCAGCGCCGCGCGGCCGTGCGCCTCGTACACAGCCACCGCGATGTCGTTGCGCAGCCCCTGAACGGTGCAGTCCTGGCGCATGGCCTGCGGGTGGGGAGGGGGGGGTGAGTGAGCAAGTCAGGGGCACGTGGTGGGTACATGTGTGCAGGTCTGCAGCGCATGGCTGGAGTCTGGTGCTGGAACTCCTTGATACAGATGTCTTTCCAAACCAATCCATGGCAATGCTGTAAAGCTCTGCTTGCGCGCTACTAATCCCCCGACACAACATCTGCTGCAAAGCATCACAATATAAAGGCAGCCTCGTTGCAGCCCCCCTCCCCAGCCGCCTCACCTTGAACTGGTCCAGCGCGTATGCGTACTTGACGCCCCCCTCCCACATCAGGCGCACCAGCCTGTCCAGCGCCTTGCGCAGCACAGGTTCGGGGCGCACAGTGCATGGGTCCGGCGCGCGAGTCAGCCGGAAGTAGCTCTTCTCAAGCTGCTGGCAGGTGCCCTGCAACACCACGCATTGGATAAAGTGAGATAGCAGTTGGTCGGTTGCATGCATGCAATGGGGTGTGCAAGTTGCTTTGCAATAGATGAAGCGCTGTACTGCCGTACATTGTTACTTAGTGCCTGATTAGTTGTGTTTGACTAAAATCATAAGAAGGCCATGTGGTTCAGAGCTTAGGGTTCCAGTCAACCCCTCCAACCCCTGCACCACCCTTACCTTGATGTTGGCCCCCATGGCAATGGCATCCTCAATCCCGCCCTCCTCGTAGCTGTCGCTCGCCTTGGTGCCCGGCGCATTGCCCTGGCCAAACCTGCCGGCGCGCTTCATGCGGCGCGCGTACTCAATGTCTGACAGCTGGGCAGCGCCTGGCTCCTCCTCCTCCTCCTGTGCCCATTTTTGGCGCGGCTTCTTGCCAGTGTCGGGCGCCTTCTGCTTCCTGCGGGTCCGCTTCTTGCTGCACCAGGGAAGCAGGCGCCTGTTGGGGTGCGAGGGGTTTGCAGGCAGGGCGCGGCAGGCGGCCATGGATCAAGGTCCATCATGCATGCACTACTGTAATGAACTGCATGATGCAGTGATAGGGGCCATCATCCCCACCCCTATCACATGCCACGTATCCTATACATGAATGGAAATTGAACCTCAGAAATATTGCTTAATTACACACAAAGCATATAGGTTCGTCTCCCATGCCAAGGCTGCCCTCCATGCATCCAACCCACCTGGTGTCCTCGTCATAGCTGTAATCGTAGCTATACGACTTGTCGGGGGGCGAGCGCTTGCCCAGCCGCTTCCGGGCAGGCGTCCGGTCGGGCGACTCATCCGCCTGCTGCCGCCGCGCATTGGCCCTCCCAGCCCCAGGTACGTGCGTGATGCTGGGTGAGGGCGGGGTCGCATCCCCTCCCCCTCCCGACCCACCCCGTGGCAGTGGCTGTGTGTCCCATGAGTGGGTCCACAGCTGGCCCCGAGCAGTGACTTCCCCAATCAGCTTCTTCAAGCCAGCCTGCACCGCGCTGACACAGTCAGCCACATGCCATCCAGCAATCCAGCCGGGTACCAGGTCCAAGCAGTTGTCAGGTTAGCCCATGTGCGCCTGGGCCTACCTACTCCCTTTTTCCCCTGTAGGAAAACACATGCGCCAGCACAAGCCCATGCATTGCACCTGTACTGACATGCATGATGGCTTTACCCGCCTAGAGTACAGCAGCTGATGTCCAACAACTAGTTGCCCCACTACCTGTACTTTTCGCTGTGCTGGCGTAGCCTACTAACTCCTAAATCCCCATTGCTGCTACAAGAACCACAATCTAATTCTGATCCTAGTAGGCCTACCTGCACTTCTGCCCTGATGCTCTCCGTCTTGCACTCCTTGAAAGCGCGCTCCACAAACTGGCGCAGGGAGGGAGGCCACGCTGAGGCAGCGGGCATACCGCCACCAGCACCCGCAGCTTTGGGCTGCGCTGGCGTGGCCACTGGGGTGTAGGCTGCACTGGAGAAGGCAGCCGCTGGGCCAGGTTTTGCCTCTGCCTTCTTCATGGCGGTTGGCCTGATCTTGAAGCCTACGGTGGCGGACTTCATGGCCCCTGGGAAGCCGGCCTTCCTGTGGACCAGGAGTGGTGCATCATAAACCCTAAAACCCTAAATTCTAAGAGCCAGTGCGCACGACAGGTTTCTGTAGTAGCCGTGCATTTTTCCCATTGAGTTCCTTTTACGCATTAATTTCTCCTTTCCTTGTTCATATTTTGGCCCAACAGCATTCGGAGCATATTGGAAGGGTGATGCATGAGGCCGGCAGGGTCTTAAAATACGCCAACAAAACCACAAGGCCATCAAGCGCACTAATCAGTGTTCACCCGCATGCAGCACATGCAATGTCCAGAGCCATGCAAGCAACGCACTTTGGCACCATGAACTGATGCTTTGGCTGGGTCGCAGACGCTGGGGCAGACGGCGATGGCGCCGCCTGCTGTGCAGGGCTGTACGCGTAGCCTGTTGGAGTGGCCACTGTTGCTCCTGCGCAACATAATACTTAGGGTGAAAACCCGCCTGCAAGTGCGCCTTTTGCAGGCTGCTTGCAGAAAATGATGGCACTTTTTTCGACTCAGGTGGTTCCCTTCACTCAACAGTCATTGCCTACCACATGTTGAGGTGCACGCGGTCACTCAACAACAGTCGGTGCGCACCATATTGAGCGGGCGCCGCTTGTGAAGCTGTCGCAGGTGAATAACTGCACGCAACACGCAACCATCTGTCAAATTGGGAAACGAATCAGATCAACAACAACAACAATGGATTACGTTGGCCCTGCAACTTTGGACTCTTTTCACCAAAGACACTCTTTGCATCGGAGGGTGTGTGCTAGCGTGGTATCTGATGGACCTTGCCTATACCAGACAAGGCAATACTTCCTTGCCAGCTAGCTACCTCACCTGCTGGCAGCACTTTGTTGCGGATACTGCTGCGGCCAACTAGGCGCCTGCGGCGCAGGAGGCTGCGCATACTGCTGCCAAGGTGCGTTGCCGTACCCTGCGCAGACAAAGCAGCAGGTGATGATGCGGGTTTTCTTCCAGCAAAGCGGCAGGAACAGCTGGCAAAACAACAAAAAAAGGTACCTTGGTAGCTGTACTGTGGCTGTTGGTAGGATGCTTGTTGTGGTTGCTGGTAATAGCTGCTGGTTGGGTCGGGTGGTGGATAATAGGAGTCATACCCTGCCTTGGTCTCTATTGGCGGAGTTTGTGCCGCCTACAACCACAGTGTTGAGTTACCACAAACCAGCACAGGGATATACATATACTGGAGCATCCACGGTTAAGTCAAGCTTGTACCAGTAAGAAGACTGGTTTCAAATTTCAAGCCAAGCCAAGCAGCATACCGAGTAATAGGCAGAGGGTGCTTGTTGGGCTTGGGCAGGGGAGTAAGCAGACGAAGGTTGCTGGCCAGGAGGTGGGGGCGAATACGCAGGCTGGGAGGGGGAATAGCCAGCTGTGGAACCCACTGGCTCCTCTCCAGGTGGGACCTCTGGAGGTGGAGGTGGCTCAGCACCGCCTTCTGACGGAGGCAGCGGTGGTGCATAGTCTGGTGCTGCTGGAGCTGCTGATGATGCTGGCTGGCCACAGTAGTCATAGGCTGGTTGTGCATATGGCTGTTGGTAGGCAGAGTAGTCGTACGATGGCTGTGCATATTGCTGCTGTTGGTAGCCTGAGTAGTCATATGTTGGCTGTGCATAGGGCTGCTGGTACCCATAGGCACCGTTTCCTTGCCACGGTGTTGCCCACTGCAAGCAAGACGATGTGAAGTGGTTTCAGTGTCAACCAAGTGGGTGATACAAACAAGGTGGGGGATGCTCCCTCAAGGATATTACCTGGTTCGTACTGGAGGCCGCAGGATCTGACGGGTTTGCTGGAGCAGGAGGCGCCTGTTGCACGCTGTATTGAGACTCCATGCTATGCTACGGGAAGAGGCCCATCCTGCTTCAGGGAGGGAAACCTGTTGGCTGGGTTACACCTGCTGAGCAACCATAGGATCAGATACGATGTAAATATCGTTTGTTGTTCGTTCTCCCAGGTTGACAAGGCTTATGTAACGGCTGGCAAAACACGAGTTGCCATGCATAAAGGTTGGAGGACACTCAACAAAAGGTGTACGGGGGAGTTGGTGGCGCCAACACCACCACGGAGGACTCGACTAGCCAAGCTGGGTGGCTACTTAGTACTACAGCATCGTCTCCTGGATAACAGCAGGAAAACGGAAACCAAAACCGTTGGTGGGCTGCGAGAAGAGGCACCTTCACCTGCGGCTCGTGCTCTAACCACCCAGTATATACCACGACAGCAACTTGATAACCCAGCAACATTGGGGTGGTCACTACTGCCTAGTTTTTAGATGGTAGCATGAAACTCTTGCCTAAACAGCTCTCTATTGTGTCCTTGGCGGTCTCGGCACCATGCAGTGTCAGCTACACACTACAATGGCAGGGCAGCCTGTGCTAGGCATCTTGCGGAAACCTGGCCAGCCACACTTGGAGGCCAGCTACAGGGCTTTTCAGCGCCAACCAAGGCTCCACGCCCTCAGCCGGGCTCCCTTGTATTGCCAGCCATGGGCTGCAACAAGGAGGCTGCAACAGCTGACATGCAGCTCGCTAGGTGGGTGGGCATGGCTCGGCACTGGGTACTTTGGCAGGGGGTTGTGGAACAGTGCTGAACTGCGTTCTCCCGTACTTTTAACATCAACACCTTTGGTGGGGCAAGGTCTGTCACTCCAGAGGCCAAACCCTAGCCCCGGCGTGCACTGCTGAAGGGAAGGCCCTAAACCCTACCCCAACACCCTTCCCCTCCAACCTGTGGCATGGCCGCGAGTGACCGCCCCGACAACCCTTTATCACAAACCCTAACCCTAACCCATATGCAGGTTCTGGGGGCACGGCAGTGCAGGCGCCAGACGTGAAGGGGCCTCAGCAGCGCAAGCCAGACCCTGAACCCCCCCGCCAGCCCCAGCCTTCCCTGGTGAAAATACTGACCAACCGGGTCCTGAGGCGGCTCTCGGACCTGAGGCTAGCCATTGCCGAGCTGGTGGTCATTGCTGCCCTGTCTGCACTGGGCACATTCATCGAGCAGAACAAGTCGCTGGAGTACTACATGCAGTTCTACCCGGATGGGCCCACCAGGGTTCTGGGCTTTGTGGACTACACGTAAGCCTTTTTTTTCTCAGTGACTGCATTTGTACAGGGCTCTGTGTTTGTCCATGCAGCTACCTCTAGTATTATGATAGGTGGCCACTGCATTGAGCAGAGAGCACGGGGTGACCCCATGCATGAAAGTACATCGGCGTTGTAATGGCATTGTAATGCCATGGCGTCGCCATGCTTGCAAGTGCAATGACATTCAAACCCACACTCGGCTGCGCAGGTTGATAAAGGCCTTCCAATGGGACCACATCTACAGCGCAAACTACTTCCTGGGCCTGCTGGGCCTGCTGGGTCTGTCGCTCATCGCCTGCTCCACCACCCGCCAGTGGCCCGCCCTGCGGGTGGCGCAGCGCTGGCAGTTCCAGAAGAGCCCCAGCAGCTTTGCAAAGTTCCAGATCCACGAGGAGCTGCCAAACGCGCGCATGGGGGACTTTGGGAGGCTGCTGACGAAGGACGGGTTCGAGGTGTTCTGCAAGGTACGGAGACCGTAAACCCTAGACGCAAACCCTAAGACTCATAAATCTGTAAGGTGCAGGAGGACAAAGGGAAGGAAATGCGTAGCGCCCCACACAAGTTTTGCTTTGTTGACCTTTGGCGGTTTTGCTGGGCTGTCTTTCTGTGTAACTGGCAGATGCATGCACTTGGGTTGCTGCAAGAGTAAATTCCATGGCTAAATGCCATCGCTAAAGGCCACTTATCAACATGTATCTGCTTGCATGCACAGTCTGGGGTTGAGCTGACTGAGTGAACCACTGCAGGAGGGGAAGCTGTATGGGTTTAAGGGCATGGCCGGCAAGATCGGGCCCATCGGCGTGCACGTGAGCATGATACTGGTCATGCTGGGGGTGGGCGTGGGGGCGGTGGGCGGCTTCCGGGGAGCAGCAATGATCCCCGAGGGAGGCGACTTCCTTGTGGCGCAGTACCTGTTGCCTGCCAGCAGCATGGCCACCCCCCCCTCTGGTGAGCCATGCATCAATACCCTAAACCTTAAGGCCGTGCTATCCGCTGTGAGGCATGATGCATGGAGTTTGACGATTGCAGTAAAAATCAGTTGTTGTTAGCTGTTCCTTTGTTCTTTTACACCACTAGTCTTTTTAAATTATATTTTGTTCTTAAATCATACTTAATCCGGAAAAAAACCAGAAAAATTATGAAAATTCCTGAAGTAATCTTACATTTTATGTAACGCATTCTATGCTGCAGGCGCGGGCGCCATCATGCACATCAACAGCTTCGACATCGACTACCGATCCGACGGCAGCGTGGAGCAGTTCAAGACTGACCTGTCAGTGCGCAACTACGAGGGGGAGGACCTGTACCGCAAAACCATTTCGGTGAATGACCCGCTGCGGTTTGGTGGCGTGACCATGTACCAGACCGACTGGTCCATGGCGGGTCTGGCGCTGCAGGTCACAAATTCGCCTGTGCAGGCGGAGGACGGGGGTGCTGTGGCCATCCCCATGGCCTCCATGGAGAAGTCCTTTGGTGAGCGGGTTATCAAGTTGATGTAGTAGTTGGTTAGATTGCTCCTTTTTTTTGTTTCAAGTAGAACAAGCTTTGTAATGGTGCAGCATCATAAGGGCTCCTCAAGCTGGTTACTGCTTTCCCAACTTGGGTGAGGTAGTGGCAGGAATAGCGTGCCTGGCATGTATGCAATAAATAAGCAACATGCAATGCAAAATATTATTTACAATAAATAAATTCAACAACCAACAGCGCCCATCATACAGTATTTTCCGACAGAACCCCCTCCGTGGCACAGGGAAGCGCGTGTGGGCCACCTTCATCCCCACAGGCACTGATGACCCCTCCACAGGCAAGCCGCTGGGGGTGACGGTGCTTGCGCAGGACCTCAAGACAGTCACCCTCTACGACAGCAAGGGGGAGTTTGCAGGTGGGCGGCGCTGCCAAAACCCTATATTCTAACCAATCAACCCTGAATTATCACGTTGTACGACAGCAAGGGAGATGTTGCAGGTGGATGGCGCTGCCAAAAACCTGAGACATGAAACCCCAAAGCCCTGAATCACCATGCTGTGCCACAACAAGAGGTTGCAGGGTGGGTGGCCCTGGCAACACCCTGAACTCTAAACCCTAAACTGCCTTCCCTTGTCTCCTGGGGTTACGCGATTGTCTGGCTCAAAGCTCCACATTTGAGCCATTGACTCTGCTGCTTTGCATCCTTGAATTTCCCTCCTTCCTGCTCTGCTCTTGCCCTTGACCTTCCCACATTTTGGCAGTTCTGGGTACCCCGTTCCTCATTTGCATCATTTAAAAATAATGTCTCGCAAATGCATCAGGTGTGCGGCGCGTGGACTCCAACAAGCCCATCACAGTTGAGGGCATGGATATCGTGATCAAGGGCATCATAGCCAGCTCAGGCATGGAGCTCAAGGCGGACCCGGGGGTGCCAATTGTCTACCTGGGATTTGCAGGTGAGGAATTAATGTAAAATATGCAATACAGTTGATCAATGAGTTAAAAGACAGTCATGGATGGGGGAGGGAGGGGGGTTATGTGTGCACGGTACCCTGGAGCATTGTACTCGTGCGGATGTGGTGGCTGTTTCTTGATGGTACCCCCACCACCGCCACCACACAGGCATACTGACGAGCCATGACTCACATTTTGTCAACCCTACCCACAAACCCTAAACCCTGCATCTCCAACCCACAGGTTGATGAGCTACGGCTCACGTGTTCCTGAATGTTAGCCATAAACCCTAAACCCTAATCCACGGACCCTAAACCCTGAACCCCCACCCCGCAGGCATGCTGCTTGCCACGCTGATGAGCTACGGGTCGCACTCGCAAGTGTGGGCGCTGCAGAACGGCACCACCCTGTGCGTGGCCGCCAACACCAACCGCGCACCTACGCTCTTCGAGCAGGACCTATCGCGCATACTGGACCAGGTGCCTGAGGTGGTGCCCGACATGGTGGTGGAGGTGGAGGTGGTCGACCCTAAACCCTAACCCTAAACAGGGTGGAGGGTTAGGGTTATGCTGGACATGGGGCCTGAGATGGGTGTGGTGTGGACACCTGCAACAGGAGATGCTGGGCCAGCAAGTCAGCAGCAGCAGCAGCAGAGAGTTTTTTTTGTTGATATATGGTCAACACCGCGTAGGATTTGCTGGACCGGGTGCCTGAGGTGGGTGTTGGAAACGATGGTGGAGGGGGAGGGGGTGGCGTTTGCCAGCGGGAGGGATTCCTGCTGCAGGCCAACAAGTGCAGCAGTAGCAGCAGCGGTATCCACACAAGCCGGTGTAGCAAGGACTGGGCTGGGAGTTGGGTGGCTGGCAGCAAGGCGGCACGGGGGTGGCGGGGGATGTATGTGGGTCAGCAAAGGCGTAGGCCATGGGATTGTGGTATGGGTGGGTGAAAGGCGCCTGGGCATATCGCATCACAGTGTTAATTTTTGGGGGTAAGAAACCAATTTTCCATGGCTTGAATCTGTTTCCATTCTAGCCTGCAGGGCTGGTGTGGGCTTTTTTTGTGTTCTTTTCGTGCGCATCCACCCGTCTGCACACACCCTGGGCTGTGTGCAGATAGCGATGCTATAATGTATTTCACTTCAATCACCAGCAATTTTAACTGGGTAAGGTGGGCTGAGATGCGCTGTACTTCACACCTGCAACACTCGCGTTTTTGTCCATGCGCCCTGTGCTAGGGTCGCGGCTTTCACTGTTATCAGCCGGATGCACACCGCTGGGTTTCAGGTTGCTGGACTGTGGTTGGGGTTGAAATCTGAGACATTCATGAGGGAGCCAACCCGGGCTCAATATCATGCCAAAGTTTGCTTTTACTTACCAATTAGTGCTCTCACGGGCAAGCAGCTGTATACACATACAAGATGAAAGGTGCCTTGGTTGTAACCTCATGTACACTGCCGCTGGGCCTAGCCAGGTTGCTTGTTGCGTGTTGTAACTGCCCGTGCACACTGGCAGATGGCTGCCTGGGACGGTGATGGCTAATGGAATGCCTGTGGATTGCTATTGCACCAAATGACATCCAGTATGCAGTGCGCTGCTTTGGTGCCCACCTTACTTTACTCCTGTTTAGCCAGGAAGCCCCCTAGCTTTGGTGCCCCTTTGATGGGAAAAGGATGCTTTAAAACGAGAGAGAAACGTTGTTGGGGGCGAAAGTGAACAAGTGCTTGTGGCTGACTTGTGGCTATGGGGGCCCACGTGAATTGATGACTGGGCAAATCTGATCTCATACGCCGAATCTGAACTGTCTCCAGTGCCCGCTTTACATAATTGTTCAGTGCCACATCAGCAGCGCCCTCCAAATCTGTCGTTTGGGCCGCAGACTTTTGTGGCCCTGCGGCGTGCTGCAGCGCATCTGAGACTCAGACAATGCACTCGCTTTGTGCTTGAACAAAAGCAAGGCAAGCAAACGCTTTTCCAGGTCTCCAAAGAATACCCTCTGGACCAGCAAAACGTGCATTGCGAAGGAATTGCTTAGCGCTTGACAGGGTTTTATCTGCAGCGCTGTTCAGCGAGGATATGCAGGTGGGTGGTGGTTATTCAGCCGGTGTGGCATGCCGTTGTTTCGTGTGCGTGTTGTCACTCTACCCCACCGCGCTACACTTAACCAATGTGTGCCTCTCTGTACAGGTAAATGACATTAACTCAGGCAATGCTGCAAGCTCTGGAGGGACAATATTAATAGCCACCAGGCACTTGGGATCGACGTGTCCGTTCAAATAGACAGCGCCCGCAGTGCAGCAATGGACACACTCGTCCGCATGGGACCAGACCCTGCCACCCGGATCCCCAGCGAAATAGACAGCCTCTTCATATATGACCAGCAGCACCAGCACCCGCCTACCCACAAGCAGCAGCACCCGGACTGGTACACCGCCACCACCGCCCCCACGCCCATAGCAGTCTTGGCGAGCACGACGGGGATGGCACCACAGGCATACGACAGCGTATCGGCAGCGGGACCAAATGCACGGGATCGAACCAGCGCCCACCCACCACATGTACAGACACAGGTGGGGTGGGGGGGGCAGGCCATACCAGAGAGCAGCAACTTTAGGGTACCCTGGTTCGGGCGGAGCCAGGGCAAGGCCCCGCCTGCACAGCGAGGCGGGGGCAGGGGCGGGGGGGGGGGGGTGCACGGCTTCCACAAGGGGGGCAAAAAGGGGCGGGGAGGGGGCGGCAAGGAGGCGGGCGATGGCAGGCTCCAGGCGGCAGAAGACAGCCTTTCAGCACAGGAGATTGTTCGGCTGGTGGCATCCCTGCCCAGGGCCCAGCCTCTGCCCGACCAGGTGTGTGCAGCGGTTCAAAACCCCTTCAAAACCCTAAACCCTTCAAATGTTGCAACCCTGTATTGTTCCATACTGGTGCGCAACGTTTTTAACCCTAAAATGTCCTTCAGTGCATCAGGTGTGTGCGCAATGGTTCCAAATCCTAAACTCCATAACCCTAAACCCTAAACCCCCATCCACGCAGGTGTTCAGGGCACTGGCCGATTTTGACAGCCGAGCCACCGCCCTCCTCCTGAAAGAGCTGAGCAAGGCAAGCCTTGTCCCCCGGGCCAACGAGCTCTTTGACAGGCTGCGCAAACTACCCCAGGATGACCCCCTCAGGTAGGGTAGGGTATGACCATCCTCCCAGGCTGGCTCTCTCACTCTGCCTCTCACTCAATCAACGCCGTCAAACTCGAGATAAGGAGCGTGTTCTATATACAAGTATGGTTTTTATCAACATATAGATGCTGATTATATGAATGCGGATTTCAAACTGAATAAAATACTTGCCCTATTTCCTTCCAAGGGTATGTACTATGACACTAAATATCTAACTCAACTCTCATTTATTGCCTACCGCAGTTCTCTGTGCGACGTCTACACCTACACCGCCACCATCTCCATGTGCATCGCCCAGCACAGCATGGCGCGCGCCACCGAGCTGGCAGCCGAGATGCAGGCCCGGAGGGTGGACATGAACGTGCACACATACACTGCGCTCATGAACGTGTGCATCAAGTGCGGGAGGTGCGCGCTGGCGCTGGAGACCTACCAGGCCATGCGCAAGCAGGGGTGCAGCCCCAATGTGGTCACTTTCAACACCCTGGTGGATGTGTATGGCAAAATGGGGCAGTGGGAGGCGGCTGTGAAGGTGCTGGCTACCATGAAATCCGAGGTGCGCATGGGGTGTAGGTTTCAGGGTTAAGGGTGTTTATGGTGTAGGGTTTAGGCTTGGAGACCCTAAACCCTAATGTGGTTGCCTTCAATGCGCGGCGGAATATGTATGGCATGGGGCATTGAGAGTCGATGGTTTAAACAAGAAGTTCGGACTTCTTGTTGAGATGAGGGGGTGAAGCACCCAACACTAAACCCTTAACACTGTAGCATACTGGTTGTTATTGGTTTTTTTCTAGCAAACAGGTACATCGGGCAACATGGCTTGCCCCCCTCCCCTACCAAGCACGAGGTGAGCCAGCCTTGCGCATACACTCATCGTCTGTACAGGATTTCTTTCTACTCATGCCAAACAGGCATGCTTATGTATCCAATCAACGATATATCCCTTCTAGTTAACAAAGGTTTATGGTTTTATCGCAGGGGGTTGAGCCAGTGCTGCGCACCTACAACACGCTCATCATCGCCTGCAACATGTGCAACCAGCCAAGGGAGGCGGTGGCGGTGTACACGCGCATGCTGGACGCGGGGTTCACGCCCAACGCCACCACCTACAACGCACTCATCTCGGCGTACGGCAAGGCGGGGCAGCTGGACAGGGTGATGGAGGTGTTCCAGGTGGGTGAGCTTTCCTAGTGATGTTATTGGAAGTATACTTGTCCAATGTGCATAAACTACGTCTTGAAAATATGACCATGGCAGGGAATGTGTGCAACCTGACCACTCATGAGATGCTGCTTGAATAAAACTTCCAACGTTTTGCACATCCCCCGTAGGGCTTTTGCCATGATTGCTACAGGGGAAATCTTCTCCCTGCTGACGCCTGCTTTTTCCCTTGATTTTCCCCTGCAGGAGATGGTGTGGAAGGGGTGCGAGCGCAGCGTGATCACCTACAGCTCGCTCATCAGCGCCTGCGAGAAGGCTGGGCAGTGGGAGCTGGCGCTGGAGCTGTTCCAGGAGATGTACAAGGAGGGGTGCAAGCCAAACACAGTGACTTTCAACTCGCTCATCACGGCGTGCGCGCAAGGTGCGCCCGGAGCTCTAAACCCTAAGCTGTAAACCCTAGAATAGCTGGCGTTGGAAATGTGCAAGGAGATGTGCAAGGAGGGGTGCAAGCCAAACACAATTTCATGCAACTCCCTCATCTCAGCCTGAGCACAAGGTGCGCCATTAGCCCTCAAATCATGGGCACTTTGTAGAACCATGAAACCTAGTCTTTTACATTCTCATAACACTGGGGGAATGGAGCCCTGAACCCCAAGCCGCTGGCATTCAAGGAGGCTGGCACTTGACAAAAGGCGTCCTAAACTCCAGCCATAAACCTTAACCCTAACCCCAACCCTGCCCCGCAGGCACCCAGTGGGAGAAGGCCAGCGAGGTGTTTGAGCAGATGCACGCCCAGGGCTGCACCCCAGACATATCACGGGTCACATACACCGCACCCATCACCACACTGAACAAGCCACCCAAACTCTAAACCTAAACCCTAAAGTGCAGGCACTTAGGTGTGGTAGGCACCCTCAATCCTAAACTCTAAACCCTATCCTGCAGGCACCCAGTGGGAGAAGGCCAGCGAGGTGTTTGAGCAGATGCACGCCCAGGGCTGTACACCCGACGTGGTCACATACACCGCGCTCATCAGCGCACTGAACAAGCCACCCAAACTCTAAACCTAAACCCTAAAGTGCAGGCACTTAGGTGTGGTAGGCACCCTCAATCCTAAACTCTAAACCCTACCCTGCAGGCACCCAGTGGGAGAAGGCCAGCGAGGTGTTTGAGCAGATGCACGCCCAGGGCTGCACACCCGACGTGGTCACATACACCGCGCTCATCAGTGCACTGGAGAAGGGGGGGCAGTGGCGGCGAGCACTGCTGGCGTATGAGCAGATGCGCATGCAGGGCTGTGCCCCTGATGCCATTGTGTATAATGCCATCGTGGATGCGCTGTGGAGCACGGGGGTCATCTGGGCGCAGAGAAAGGCGCTGCAGCTGTTCAGGTGGGCATAAAGTGGTTCTTTCTTATGTAGTGGTACACCTGAATTTCCAACTCTGTGAGATATTCAATTGTTTGGTTTTGGCTCTCTTTCTTGGCTATATCTCGGGATGCGCTGTGGAGCACGCGGGTCATCTGGGCGCAGCGGAAAGCCCTGCAGCTCAGGTGGGCTTGGTGGGGTGCTGTTCTCCCCTACAACGTCCCTAGCTAGGGTTAAGATTGCACCTGGAATTCCTGCGTGATACAATACTCATTTCCCCCCTATTAATCTCATGTATTATCAGTCAAATCCCAGGGCACCCAACTTTGAAAACCACGCAACTCGCAAGCCTGTTTCAGGCCCATCCCCACCCAAACCCTAATCCCTAACCTGCTTTCCACACGCAGGGTGTCCCTTGAGGAGGGCCACTTTAAGCAGACCCGCGTGGGGGGCCGCAGCCAGGCACGCTGCGACGTCAACCTGCACGCAACCACCGCTGGAGTGGCCATGCTGAGCCTGTACACCTGGATCATGGAGCTGTGGGGGGGGGTGCTGCGCCAGGGGCCAGGTGCGCCGCAAAGCCTGGTTTGCTTGGCTTGGGGTATCTTGGTAGCTTGATCCCAGTTACATGCGTCCAGCGTGTAGTCCATTGGTTAGTCACCCTTGCCCTGCTTGCCCAAACCACTCATGCTGAGCCTGTACACCTGGATCATGGAGCTGTGGGGGGGTGGTGCTGCGCCAGGGGCCAGGTGCGCCGCAAGTCTTGGCTGTCCTTGGCTGGATTAGATTATATTCGACCCAGCAGAACAGGGAGTTGGATTAGTGATTGATTGCCTGACCAACTAGTTGATTGGTGACTAATCGACTAATTCAACAGCTGTCAAATTGATAGATTGGTCACTTACCAAAGCTGATTGGTTTAAAAATTAGCGTCTAGTTGGTACAAGCTGATTGGTTTAGTAATTAGCGTCTAGTTGGTACAAGCTGATTGGTTTAGTAATTATCGTCAGCTGATCTGTTTAATATTTATCGTCTAGTCAGCTTGCACCATCGCCCTGTCTTGGCACGCCTGGTACCGTTACTCATGAGTTGTATGCTGATATGTTTTTTTTGGTAACATAATGCCCCCGTGCAATATGGCTATGCCCCTGCCCTGGAGTGAGAAACCCTGTTCATTGCACACCGCCCTCAATTCTCTCCCTTCCCATTCCTGCCAGGTTCATTGCCTGGCGTGCTTCTGATCGTGACCGACAAGGGCAAGGGCAGCAGGGAGCAGGGCAACCTCGTGGTCAAGGAGGCCGTGGCGGCAATGATGGCCAGATGGGGGGCGCCGTTCAGGTACAGGCAGGCCAGGTCTCATTCAAAGCTGCCAATGGTTGCGATATTACAGGGTGGTCATTGCAATTGCAGCAGTACAAATGGCAAAAACAGCTGGTGGGTCGAGCTTCGTTTGGATCCCAGTGGGTGGACAACATAGGTTTGTCAACTGTACTGGCGTTCGGAATGTTTTGGCCTTGTCAATGTTGTATCAATGGGCCACTGAATCATAGGGCGTGACAGTAAGCATACAGTCATTGATGCATGCTACACTTACAGATGCAGTCCCTAATTCTTGCTGATTCGTATATGATGTGCCGACTGACTCATGCTGATTGTGCTGCAGGCCGTCCACAGAGGGCGTGTATGGCGGGGCCCTGGAGGCGGATGGGGATGCTGTGGGAGAATGGATGCTGTCTGGGGCTTTTGAAGCGCACCTCTTTGCTTTCTTCCCCTGCGCTGATGTGTTCCCTCCACAAAAGGTGAGGCGCAAAACGTATTGTAAAAGCATTTCACTTTTGCAAGGATGGAATTCCCTTTTCCTGCATAATGATCTGCACAGCTAACATACATGCATTCATTTCATACTTCTAAAGTAGAAGATAAATTTCCATACAAGCAAAATTCATAAATCAGAATATATCCATTTCCACCTGCAGGGCAGCACCATTGACCAGCTGTCCGCCAATCTCAAGGGGCTTTGCCTGGACCTGGACGATTTCGACAGCAGCAAAGAGGTGGCAGTGGAGTTGAGGTGCAGCGGGGCCTTCCTGGCGGTGGCGCATTTCGAGAAGACGCACTGCCTGGCACTGCAGAACATGAGCTATGGCTACCTGCAGCGGCGGGGGGAGCTCATGGCAGGGGCACTTGACGTGGCAGCAAGGTGCGCGTAATATTATGCAATCAGGAGTGCAGCCATAACTCGCCGTCTCGAGTGCAGAGAATTGCTTTATGCATGCATTGTCTGTATACACGCGTGCGGTGGTTACATGGAAAGTTTCCTCCATCCTCACCTCCCCACCATCTTGGGGAGGCAGGCTGGGTGTCCCTGATGAGGATAGCCATGATCCAGTGCTCCTCATGAACCGCACAATGCCCAATCCTCCCGGGGGAAAACCGATGCGTTTCAGACCTCACCACTGGCGCAACGCACTGCACATGATGCCTGGGCGCATCTTCCGTCCCCCATACTCACCCCTCTCCCTCCCTTCCCCACAGGTTGAGCCTCCCGGAGGAGGTTGGCCATGACGCGGTGCTGCTCATGGACCGCACCATGTCCACCAGCCTGCAGGTCCAGGACCAGCTGATGGGACTCATGGCAGCAGCAGCGGTGGTGGTGGCGGCGCGGCAGGGGGACGCGGGGGCGGGGCCCAGCGACGCACAGGCGGAACAGGCCACGGGCTTCCAGGTAAATGCCTATCTCGTATGGTTTGGGGGGAGAGAGTTTGGGGTTTAGGGTTTTGTGGGTTTATGGAGATTTTGAGACCAGCTGATGGGGCTCATGACGGTGGCCGCGGTGGTGGTGACGCCTCAGCAGGGGGATGGGGGACGGGGTTAGCGAGCCCAGGCGAAGCATGCAACGGGCTTCCAGGTATGCTTTTACTAGAAGTTTCAGGGCGTAGGGTTTAGGGTTGAGGAGCTTGGAGTAAGGGGTTACATGAGCAGCTGGTGGGGCTCGGACGGTAGCAGTGGTGGTAGGGGATGGCCTAGCAAGCCAGGCAGAGTACACCGCAACTTCCCCCAACACTGGGCTGCGCCAAGCTGTACATGGAGCGCCAGACCCCCAAATAAACCCTAATGAACACAAATACAAACCCTCACCAGCCCAGCCGACTCATGTTTTGTGTGCCTCCCCCCCTGCAGGCGGGCGCCCTGCATCAGATGGAGTGGAACATGCGCCAAGTGCTGGGCAACGACACAGCGGCAATCTCCACCCTGCGCTGCGCCAAGCTGTACATGGAACGCATGGGGTGCAACTTCCTGAGCGCCACGGCGTCGCAGGTCAGTAAACATGCTCTTGACATCCCATGGACACGTGCGTGCTTCTTGTGGGATGCATTCACCAATGATTAGCCCAACCAGGCTCTGTCTTGGCAGAGTGGATCCTCAAGATAGTTTGTAACAAGGCTGTTGTATAGGAATTTCTTTTTGCTGAATTCTGTCGGTAGGGGAACTTGCTCTTTATATCTAGGATGCTAACCCTTTTTAAAGGTCAATTAAACAAAATTTAACAGCATGTTGCGGCGTCGCAGGCTGTGGCAGGCAACACGCTCAGGGCTGTGCGGGAGGCGCTTGCCGTCACCACCTTCCTCAACTGCCGGCCCTCAGTCATCGCGGCGGCCATCGTGTACGCTGAGCGGCGGCAGCGGGGCGCCATCCCCTTCTGGCCCTCCATGCTGGCCAAGCTCACGGGGTACCAGGTAGGGTTTTAGGATGTCAGGAGGGTAGTACGTTTGCGGTTGAGAGGGTACTAGGTAGGGCGAGGAATGGGTGAGGCAAATGTGTGCCATGCTGCTTGTCTGCTGCTGGCTGTGCGTGGCGATGCTGCGTGCTGGTTTGTGTTGCATTTCTAGGATGGGCGGGGTACCCGACAGTGGCGTTGCCAAGGTCTTGCAATATGAACAGGGCTGCAAATGTGTACCTCTCACACTGTGCCAAGGCTTGTGATCAACAGCTCTGCAAAGCTGTGATGGCCATCAAGCACAGGGTTACATGTTCAATTATATTTGTGTCAAGAAAAGCCATAAATTGAAAATCTAACTTTTGTTTCTCTCTCTGCCACAGGACATGAGCACTCCCGAGCTAACAGTGGCCATAAAGGCAGCCCAGCGCTTGTGCAGCCGGCTGCTGGGGCCTAAAGCCAGCACCCACCAGGACATACTTGGCGCCCTGCACCTGAGGCGACCCCCCCATGCAGCGGTAGCCGTGCTCCCAAGCCTTCGAGTGCCACAAGTGGGCAGCCATCCGGATTTGGTCCAATTCCCCAGGGCCTAAATGCGGCTGTCAGGCGACATTTAGGATATGTACAGTATGATGGTGCGGGACAGTAAGTGGCAGACATGGTGTGCCGTGCTTTTCACCCGCCATGGGCTGCAATGCGTGGAGGCGATCTTATTCATTGGGTGATTTTCCGCAGCGTAAATATCGGTGCAGTATTTTCCTATATTGCTGCTTTTTTGGGCAGCTTTAGAAAGCCTGCCACCCACCGCATGGTCAGTGAACAGATGGGAAGGGGGTCACGTCACATTTATGAGCATGAGATGGAGCTGGTCAGCTTCTGAGTGAGCTCACATCCTTTTTCCTTAATTTGGTGCTTTTTCTTACCGTCTCAATTACGCAGATTTTGCCCAGTGCCAACAACAAATGCGCCCACACTTGGCATGAGCTTACCAACGTAATGATCCTACCAACGTCCTCATGCAAAATTGGAGACATTTCTATTGTAGCAGATAGCCAATATTGAGGTTCCCATGGATCCAACACCTAATGTTACTCTCATAATTGGCAACTTCTGGTTTATCATAGTCGGGGCTACCAAGTTACAGGAAACAGGTATTCCCAGCAGTTTGACAATACGTTGTTTCATTTGGAAGTCTGAATCAGCATTGCTTACTGTATTGGCGATACGTTCCCTGTGTTGCTCTGCCCAAGTGCAAGTGCAGCGGTGAGCGTTATCTGGTAGCTCGAGGTTCATTCAATTTCTTCCTAATAGTGATTAGAAAGATAGAGTGCATTAGCGCATAACAGCATTCGCTGCCTGCGGGTTCGCTTCAATTTTCTCACGGTTCACATGATTAAAGTTTGCCACTTTCAACCGTTGAACCAACTTTCAGTGGACCCTATGAAGTCTTGTCTGATCTATTGTTCCACAGCGTGCACTGTTCTGCGGAGATTCTAATACACAGTAGGTTCGTACTGAGCAGGGTCGTGCATGCGTCCGCTGACGTAAATAACTAGACCTTCTGCATAATCTGATGATAATTGATTGTTTTCTTGCGGCCACGGGGGGTGCTTCCTGGCTCCTTGGCTAATGTTAATGATCCCATTTCAAGAATCAAGAATGCCTGCATGGATGGTGAATCACCAATAAAATCATATCACCAATAAATTCACTTATTATAATAGGAAATCCATGACTGCTGAAAGAACAGAGTCTGCACGCTGCCAGGCTGCATACCATTCTGATGATGAAGCAAAATGCACCGCTGAATCATTCTTGCCATTATGGCCTATGTCCAGCTAGATAAGCCCGGCTGCCACGTCATTGCAACCGCGGCGCGCATGGGCTAGATGCAGCATATAGCCTATAGACTGAGTCACTGCAAGCGCAGGACGGAGTAGTGCAGCTGCTAGTAGTATGCCAAACTCCATTCAGCCTTCAGTCACTGTGACAGACTTGGCAAGGTTGCGTGGCTGGTCGACGTTGAAGCCCTGCAGCACGGTGAGGTGGTAGGCAAGCAGCTGCAGGGGGATGATGTTCACCACCGGCTGGAGGCATTCATGCACAGAAGGCACCTACAGGGGACGTGTGAATTGAGTCATGAGCACACTCAGACCAATAGTAATGCATCGCTTATGATACTATCTGACTGAGTCGCTACATTGCCTGGGTGGTGGCAATGTGCTGATGTTGACCCTGATGGTGACCATATTGCAACACCATCTGCCTGTTGGCTTTAAAATGATATGATATCTGCAAGTTAATAGTCACCGTGAAAAGGCACACTAACTTGCATACATATATTGTGCACAGTATGCATGCCGGCTTCAATGCCACCTGGATGCATGTATACATCACCGTGGAAGTTCAATGCACAGTCTTAAAGGCAAGGCAATACCCTCATACTATGGGCTTACCCTCAACAGCGTTGCTCCCTTGCAGATCCCATCAATATCCTTGTCATCCTCGTCACATATCACAATCAGCCTCGCGTTGCGCGCCAATAACTGCTGGATCACGCCCTGCATCTTCATGTACATGCAGTCGCGCGTGGCAATGACTATCACCGGCAGCTTCTCATCCACCAATGCCAGTGGCCCGTGCTTCATCTCCCCAGCATTCAGCCCCTCTGAGTGCATGTAGGCTACTTCCTTCACCTGAAGCATTGAAATCCAGGGTTCAGGTTATTGGTATTAAAATATCATGGCAAGAAGGAAAGAAAGTTACAAAACCCCCCAACACACGGCAGCAACACATCCAACAGTCTTGAAATAGGCTAGATGGTATTCAGATGAAAGACACTGCTGTACGCTGCTGAGCCTAATATACCTTCAGTGCGGCTTCCAAGCAGGTCGCGTAATTGCGCCCTCTCCCAAACACCAGGAGGCTCTGCTCATCCTTGAGCTGCACCGCCAAGCGGGCCACTGTGCTGTTCTGTGCCAGTACCTGTGCAAATGTCAGTGAGTATCATACGACAGCACTCATCACATTGTGTCCACATCATGCAGGCCACAGCCTGAAATCCAACAGCACAGCATTCAGGCATTTCAAATTATCACATGGACCCTGCTCAAGGCAAGTACATGGTCCACTGATAGAGTTGTTGCTTGCAGGGCCGTTTTGTCAGCAGTGTATATTTGCGTACCTTCTTCACGGCATCACAAAAGGCAAGCAGTGGAGTCAAACGCTTACGTACCTTCTTCACGGCATCAGGCAGGCCCAGCAGTGAGTCCACGATGACATCACGCACACAATGCTTGCTGACATAGTCCTCTGACAGCACCACCGCCAGCATTGTCAAGGCAATTATCTGGGAGGTGTAGGCCTTGGTGGAGGCCACGCCTATCTCGCACCCCGCGTTGATGTGCACGCCGCCGTCGGTTAGCCTAAAAATAAATAACTAAATGGATAAAATGCAGGTAAAATTGATAAATATGAAAATGAAAATAATACATGCAGTCGTCGCCGCAAGTATGCTGGTGCTGAGGAAGAAACAGGTAAGAGAAAAACAACCCAGTAACTGTGAAGCATTTCATCACTCTCTCAATGTGTTCCACTTTTACCTGGCAATGGCGCTGCCGACTGTGTTTGTGATCCCAAGGCAGAGCGCTCCACATGCCTGCGCAAATAAATCATCGTCATTAGCAGTGTGCGCGCGAGCAATTGGCTGCATGTGGATTTGCAAGGGCAGTGTGTGTTGGTCATTAGATGTCATTTGTGGTATGGAATGACTGATTGTTGCTACATCATGTACCCGCGTGGCACAAGTGGCAATTACTATACTACTGGTAGTGCTGTGACAGTAACACACGGAACAATCCAGTGGCTTGCCTTGGCATACTCCAGGGCCTGGAGCGTATCTGCAGTCTCTCCTGACTGCGTTTGCAACAGGACAAGATTAGCAGTAACAATAAATAAATAAATCGTCATGTGATGAAATTCAAACTATTACAACATCGAGTCTTACCTGAGACACAAAGATGCAGGTATCATCGCGGAAGATTGGGCATTTCCTGTCCAGGAAATCGCTTGCCAACTCCAGCACCTATGGTGCAGTAGCACTTGTATGAGTGGTCAGTATTGCTAACGCAGAAAATTAATTCAGCGAAATTACTTTGTGTCAATCAGTGGCATCTGTGGCCATATGCTTACCACTGGAATCTCTGTCAACTCCTCAATAGTGCCCCTGCTTGCCAGGCAGGCATGGAAGCTTGTCCCGCAGCCCAAGAATATGATGCGTCTACTCCTCTTGATTACCTGCATCACAATGGAATCCAGTGAATTTTTGAAAATTTGTCATGTTACTTGTCTGGAAATGTTTTTTTCTCAAACAGAGCAACACTGGGTTCAAAATGTGGCTCTTTGAGGCCAGGGCTCAAGGTTATTACAGTGCACATTCAAAATGGTTGCACCCTGCAGAAACCTACCGGGATGCTATCAATCACACCACCCAGTCTCACTCGTGGAACAAGGTAGGGATCACTGTTGAGACCCCATTTGGGGGAAGGGCTGGTCTTGATGCGGCCAGCCATGGTCTGTGCCAGTGTGTCTGGTTGCTCGTGTATCTCCTTCTGCATGAAATGATCGTATCCCCCCTGCACATGCCACACAACGTCCCAGCAATACGTACTTGATACGCACTCAGATGCATATATATTTCCAATAGCTATCCCGCACATGTGTAGGTCAACGCCAGGCTGCTCAAAAAGGGGATTTCTAAAAGATATCAAAATCATCAAATAATAATTTGAAATACAATGATTGTTGTCACACGCATGCGCACAATTCCTTATTAATCCAGTTACCACCACGCAGCAATGCACCTCAAGGTCAGCAGTATGCTCACCTTCATTATCTGACTGACGTTCAGTTCCAGGGTTTGGATTGTCCTCCTCACTTCCACTGATGGGGAGGCGGTGTCCGACCAGTTGTATACTACGGACATGGCAAACGGTTAACCTGACAATCAGGATGTATGTAGCCGGATGATTGTGCATTTGGCCAACAATTGGCATGCAACACACCACTCACCTGTGTAGTGGTCATCTTGAAGGTGCACAATATCTCTGTCCTGCAGGTAAATGACCCTGTAGACAGTAGCAAACCAAGGCAGTCAGCACAAATGCCTGCTTTTGCATTGGCATCAAGATCAGCAGTTGCCATATGAAAACACAAAACCGGGGTTTGTAGGGTTTGCGGTGGCATCAAAATCAGCAGGCGCCATATGAAATACACAGTGCAGTATTTGGAGGGTTTGCAGTGTGGCTGTTGTTACTCTTTTGTATGCTCCACAACTGCGCTGCCCTCGCTTGCCAGGAAGCACTCCAAGCCTTGTGAGTTGAACGCAGAGCCAAGATGCTCTGAGAAGGGGTGGGGGCCGTTGGATACCGACCCCACCAGGCGAGGGGTCAGGGGGCTGACAGGCGTTTTGGGCGTCTCTGGTGCTTGGACCTCATGCGTGACATTCTTCAGTCCCATGATGAGCGGGCTCCCTTTCTTGCAGGCGATCAACTCCGCGGGGTAGAGTGCGCTCTTGATGAGCAGCGAGTAGGCGCCCTCCAGCTGCTTACAGACCTCGCACACCAGCTGCAAACCAATATAGGTAATACCATTCTGAGAATACTACTTTCAGAATGGTATCATTGCAGGTTTTGCTCTGCGCATTAGTGTATGAACGTTGCAACACACATGTTGATACATTGCACTGAGACTGCAACCATTGCCATCAGTCATCAAATCCTGAAGCACCACAGATAGTAAGCTTCATCAAATGTGTGGTGGGAAAGCCTACCTGCGGGAAGGGAATTGGTTCTGACAGCTTGTTGTAGATGAAAAGGCACAGCTTTGGGATGACCTCTGTGTCAGTGTCGGACGCAAACATGTGGCCCTCTTTGACCTGTTGCCAAGGGAGATGTCCACTGGCAGTGTGGTAACAAGTTGCAAAGGGCGACTTGTGCATTCCAGATGGGGAATATGCAGTGTGATAGTAGAACCCAGGGTGGCAAGAGTACAGTTCATAGGTAACGAGATGTTTCAAGGTCATTTTAAGTGCTGACAATCACAGTCAATGGTGCGCTACACATGTATGCCTAATGTAGGTGCATGCGCATACTGAAATCAATACGGTTTGATCAATGTTGTGGTTTGTTTAAAGCCATACCAGAAACTCCTTCAGAGCTCTGTAGTTGGTGATGGTCCCTGCGTTGTTTTGGAAGTAATGTTAGCTTGGAGTCGCGAGAGTAGGATGCAAATAAAATTATGGATTGCGCACATGAATGCATGTGGATGCATGCAAAATCGACTTACCATTGTGCACAACAACAAACTCGTGTTTGTCTGAGCTGGGGTGGGGATGACTGTTCCGAGCGCAGGGAGCGCCATGTGTTGCCCATCGCGTGTGGGCAATGCCTGCATGACTCCTCAAAATTGGCCATCCCTCTGTCACGCTTGTTTCTGCCAGCTTCACAAGGTCATCGACTTTGCCTGTGGACCAATCACAAAAGAAATTTCATGTCAGGAATCTTAGAAAATTCTGCAAAAACAGTAAGTGAAGCAGCATTGAGCGCTGAGAATCCAAGATATATCTCGGCGCTTTGATTAAATCCAAGTATAAATGATTCTGCATCACAGGGTCTGTTCTACTACACTACCTTTGGTTTTGACGATTGCCATCTGGCTGCCTGGAACAGCCACAGGCTCCTCTGGCGAAAATGAATCGACGCAAATCCCACTGGAATCATATCCGCCTGCATACCAAAGTTGAAGGTGGACTGCAATACTCCATGACCAGGTACCTTCATTGGCCACCACTATCGAGATATATTTGTCTGTACACCAGCATTACCGCCAAATATGCATAATGCAGTCTGATGTGTGTGACGCTTGACGTGCTTCAGCTATTTTCTCAGTGAAGACATGCAAATCTGGCTTTGTAATGCTCAAGCTCAAAATGCAATGAGCAGTACTGTACACCCATTGAGTTTATTGTAGAAACCAGCTAGAGCATGCTTTCAACACACCATCAACAAACCATGGTACCAGACACATTTGAACTCACGATACTCAAGTCTCCTCAGGCCTTCGAATAAGAACTTCAAAATGTCTTGATGGGCATGAGGGGAGTTGTGGAAATAGTGGCCAAAGATCCCACACATGGTGCAGGAGCCCTGTATGGCCGCAACACTTGCAGTAGCCTTCTGTAGTTGCAAGACCTGCAGCAATATGTAGTGTATATGCCTCGTATCAGAACCTTCTGCAGCTGAGCTCAGGTCTTCTAATAAGGAGGGCTTTCTATGGCTGCAAGACCTGCAGGAACATATAGCCTTGGGCAGCCCTAGCTACTAACAGAGTGCTTTGTCAGACTGAGTTTTGATCAAATACCATGCATTCTGCAATACAAATACGCATGCAGCAAAGTCTGACAGCAACAGAGTCACGACTTTGGGTGAGCTGACACCCTACCTTGAGGAGAGCCCACTTGAAAGCGTTTCGCAAACCCAACTTGAGTTAGAAACAGCCAAGCTCAAGCCTGAAAGAACGACTCTTAGCCACAGTATAGGAAAGAGCGTCCTTCAAGGAAACACGGTTGTCAATGACCGTGGGTATAGCAAGCAGGAAGTCGGTGACAGTCGTCAAGTTTTGCAGTTAGGTCGAAGGGCTAGAGTGAAATAAAACACTCGACAGGCTATGACAGGCAAATGGGTTGAGCACAAGTAGACGAATGGGTACAAAGATCACTTCCTTACATGGTGCTACCTCATAAACATATGCATGGGAGAAAAGGCAACAAACAGTCAGACTCAGTTTGAAACTGATTTATATATATGACAATTTATTGCTTATTAAAATTGGATTAAAACATGACTATGACTATTTATGCGTATATACCCTTGCTGGCACTGACTCAGTCGCACACATATGTCCACTGGGCACTGCCAATTGACACCTGATGGCTCTGGTTGCAAGGCAGAACGTAGCCGGTCAATTATCAAAGGCAATGCAGTACATGGTTTTACCTGCAGTAACGAGGTATAGACATGTCAAATATTGCTAGCCCTCTGCGCACTGCATGCCAGCGTGCCCAGCATGCAATTGCAGCATGTGCTTTGGAATGCACCATGGCAGTGCCTCCGACACCCAACTGCAGCAGCGGGTATATGAGGTGGGCGCTGCGCACTAGCTGGCGCCGCCAGGCAGCTAGGGTAGCCAGGCCTGCACACAAATAAACAGGTATATTTACAAGCAACTCAGATTTACAAGTGACTATCCAAGATACCTGAATCATCACCCGTTGCACCACTTGGCTATGAGCACAACCGCCTGGTTCCAAGGGGTATCTTGGGGCCTTGCGTTCTACACGTTCTGACCAACTGGGTATCAACCCCTAGTCCAGAATTTTGCACAGCAGCCAGGATATATGCAAGAAACCCAGGGCCAAAGATGACATTTTGCCACCGTACATGTCTAAGGGTTAACACCATGCGATAGCCTATTGTGATGGCATCACACCGAGCCATTTGTAAGCTAGCCATGAAAGGACAAGGGTGCCAGGGTGTGACACATGGGTGCGCAAATACAGATCAACCTCAGCTCTCTAAGCGTGTGCACCCTAAAAACCCTAAACCCTAAACAGTGTGTGCACCCTCTTGTCCCATGCATACACACTCACCAACCCACCTGGATGTGCTGGCCCCAGAGGGTAGCGGTGCCGGTGAGGCCAGTGGCTGGGCTGGCGTCTAAGCGCACCCCTGGGTGTAAGCCTGGCGTGGCGCCAGGCATGCGGAAGCCATGCCCCATGTGACTGTGGCAAATGCCAGGTCACAGCCCATGCCCCTCCCTGGCCGCCACCTGGTGCGGCCCTCCAGCAAGTGGTCCCAGCATTCATGGAGTTGGAACCATGGCTGGCCGGTTAGCCCAATGACATTTCGTGGCGTGGTGGTGTCCAGCATGTCTGCTGGAGGGTTGGTCTCGCAGCAAGGGGAGGGGTCCACTTGCACCACCGCTGGTTCAGGTGGCGGGGGGGTCCACTTGCACCACCGCTGGTTCAGGTGGCGGGGGGGTCCACTTGCACCACCGCTGGTTCAGATGGCGGGGGGTCGGATGGTGCTTGCGCTGCCCGCAACAGCCGGCGGAAGGGCGGTGGTGGGGCCATGACAGCCTGCAGTTGCATGCTGTGCTTGTGAGCGATAGTGGTTGTTAGCCCCTGGTTATCTTGGGAAGGCTCACGTGCACCAGGAGGCAGTGCCTGGGTGCTGGCCATGTGCACCGGCTGGTGGGTGTGCAACACGCGGCATGTGCATGTGCAACATATTGTCAGGCTAATGCTGCTGCTGTGACTGGGGGTTAGTGGTTGCGGGCTCACGTGGGAGCTGGGTCCTTCGAGACAAGTGACCCAACTGGTGAACTGGCATATAGGCATTCGCGCAGATCATCCACTGCCAATTGTGACTGTAGACAGCCCGGGAACACAATGTAGACTAGGTGTCTCACCCTGCTATATGTTTGCTGCATTATAGCTGCTTCACCGATGCACGAGGACCAAACACGAGGGTTTGCACAGGCAGTTGCTGCAGGTTTCAAGGTGCGTCGTGGACCGGTGCTCACTTGCACAGAAAGGGTCCAGTTGGCTGACGGACCAAGGGTTTGCTTCTGCTTTTCAGCTGTAACCGCAGTAGCAACCTCAGATTTGCGCGCTAATCTTCCGTGGCATGCGGGCATGTTTAGTACATGCATGCATGTGGACCCCCAACACTGTTCAGAAAAGGAGGTGGGTACTTTGAGGGGAACGAAATTACTGTTGAACCACCCTTCTAGCATGCAACAGTATGCGGGGGACGTCAACGCTTGCGAATCCCTGAAATGCATGCATGAAAGTGGCACTCGTGGGCACTTGCAAGGGGAGCAATATCCTTGTCACATTGCATGCATATACGTTTACGGCCAGGGTGCATACGACATTACTAGACTTGGACTTCCTCTTGTAGGGTGGCATTCGCGACAGAGACGTTGGACCTTCCATAGCTGCAAAGTTCTGTAAAAGGCTGGGATACGCGTCACTAGGTGACGGCGCAGCGATGGTTGAGTCTTCTGAAGCCAAGAGCATGGAGGTGTCCGCTGCAGAGGTTGAACCAGACACTGCACAAGAAGAAACGTCAGAACAGGTAGGTTAGGCCTTTCTCCGAGGCAGGCGTGTTGCTGACCTCGTTGCTTGCCAAGGTTGAGTGGGGTTTCATACTTCCTTGATTCCTGCTTTCCCCAGGAGGCCAGCAGCTTGACCAAGAATCAGAAGAAAAAGGCCAAGAAGAAGGCGTCGGCTGCAAAGAAAAAGACCGAGAATGGTGCGCTGCTGCGTTAATTTGCTTGTATATGCATGCGTTTGTGCATTGGCGAGCGCAGTGCCATGTTCTAGCCATATGCTCAGATCTCCTCCTCCTTCTACGCAATATGCTTGCCCATTTCTTTGGAAGCTCCAGGGCATGGGACCTTGAGGTCAACATACCACTCTTTGGGTATGCATGCATATCACGCTCTGTGTGCCCCCGCAGGAGATGAGGACGCCAATGGGCATGCCGATGCTCCTTCCAAGCCAGGTAAGCCTAGGGCATTCCTTCCCGTTATGCCTTGTGACCATATCATCCTGAACAGTGACGCTCTGTGTGCCTTGCTACTATGTCACCATCGTTAACACTCTCGAGTCGTACTAGACACACCAGTTGCTCAGTGATCAGTGCGTGGCCCTGTCCCGCCAAGCAGAATGGCAGGGCCACAGCAGTGACGCCTTGTCTGCCTTTGCTACTATATCACCAATGGTAACCAGCCTGCGTAATAACAACCCTCTGGTCACTAGGCACACTGGTTGCTCAATAGCGTGTGTCCCCCTGTCCAGCCAAGCAGAATGGCAGCGCCACGGCACCACTGGAGCAGACCGTGCCTCCCACTGTGCCTGTCAGGCTGCTGTTCCCCAGCGGCACGTACCCCGAGGGAGAGTGGGAATCGTACAAGAACGAGTAAGTATTGGTTGGGGGTTTTGTGTGTATTGCCACGTTTGTCCTTGCACCACTACTGTCCTTAGACCTAGTACCAGGGGTGTTAATATATAAACCAGGAATTCCTGGTTTGTATATTAACACCCCTGCTAGTACCTAAAGATGGAACTTTGGAGCTGCAAATCAGTCCCATTGGCGCTTGGCCCAGCTCAAGTTGCAAGGCGGTACTTCAGGGTTGCAACGAGCTGCACTGCCCACTCAACTCCCGTTGCTAAACCAGCTTTTGACAGCTTGAAACCATATGGAGTGGGAGTATACCCAAACCAGGGATACTGAACCGCCGCTGTTCTGTGTGTCTCAGCCAGCGGTGGCGTGAGACCGACGAGGAGAAGCGCGAGAAGGAGCGCCTGGAGTGGGACACCATCAATGATGTGCGGAGGGCCGCGGAAGTGCACCGGCAGGTGCGCGCACACCGGGCATAGGGCTAAACGCCTGTCCAAACTAGGAAGGTGTCGAATGGCTTCCCGATGCAGCCACTGCAGCACTTTGCCTTGCATGAGCGGCGCTCAGCAGTTCTATCCTGACAGCGCTTAACCCACTTGCGAGTCAGGGTCCACAGTTTGCAGCTACAGCATGCACTGGCATCCAGGCAACAAGTACTGTCGGGGATACGACGGGCGCACTTACCATACTGGAGGGCATGTGCATCAAAGAACTTGCATTGGCTAGAATGAATGCATACAAACCCGATTTGCCACTCTCCAGGTCCGCAAGTACGTGCGCACAATCGCCAAGCCGGGGATCCTCATGATCGACCTGGTGGAGAAGCTGGAGGCGTGCTCCAGGCAGCTGATCGAGGAGAATGGCCTGGAGGCGGGCATTGCGTTCCCCACGGGCTGCAGCCTCAACTACGTGGCGGCGCACTGGACGCCCAACGCTGGGGACAAGACGGTGCTGCAGTATGACGATGTCATGAAGCTGGGTACGTTGTTGCAATGGTTACAGTTGCAGCTACGTGCGGGTCCCGGGTGAGGTGTCCTGAGGCTGGGTGCGTTGTTGCATCACGCACTGCGTTTCCATGTGCATGTGCATGACCACGACAGGTGCAACCCCATTGGTGACTCTCAGCTGCATGTGTTTGAAACTGACTGATTTTGTGGCGATTGTGATCCTGATGGAGCTATTCCCAACCCCTGTTGCAGATTTTGGCATCCAGGTACAGGGCCGAATCATCGACAGCGCCTTCACTGTTGCTTTCAACCCCAAGTACGACCCCCTGGTGGAAGCAGTCAAGGCGGCGACCAACACAGGTAAGGGTTTAGGGTTTAGGGTCTGGGTGGTAGGGTTTAGTACCGCCTGGTGGAGGTCAGTCAAGGCGGCGACCGACCCAGTTAGGTATGTGTGTGCTGTCAACAGCAGCCACTGGTGCTCTCCCATGCAGCTGTGTATGCCTCCCATGCCACATGGTGGTAGCCAGCCATGCTTGACCTTACTGCTCACTTGCACTGTGATGAGCGGTTTCTGATATGCATTGCGGCACTCGGCATGCTCCTGTCAATTTGATTGTCGTCACATGTTGTGCGAATGCCCCATTGACCTGCGCTGCATTGTGTTATTGCGTGAAGGGGACTGGGGTGGACTTGCACCTGTGAGACATGGGGTTGCCTTCCAGGAGGTGCCGATCAATAATCCAAGCAACTAATTGTCTTTTAATCCAATCATATATAGATATATATTGTTGACTTTCAGGTGTGAAGGAGGCCGGGGTGGATGTGCGCCTGTGCGACATCGGGGCAGCCATCCAGGAGGTGATGGAGTCATATGAGGTGGACCTCAATGGCAAGACCTACCAGGTCAAGGCGGTGCGCAACCTGAACGGCCACTCCATTGCCCCCTACCAGATCCATGCTGGCAAGAGCGTGCCGATCGTCAAGGGGGGCGAGGCGACCAAGATGGAGGAGGGGGAGTACTTTGCCATCGAGACCTTTGGATCCACAGGTGGGTTGGTGCAATGGTTGCAGCACAAGCAGCGTGCAAGCTGGGCTTGGCTTGGCTTGGCTTTTGTAGGTTGTACTTCGGCACTGATCGGTTGGGACACGCTCGGCATGGGCATGATGGTGGAGTATGGTGCAGGTTGCCACAATTCAAGATGCATTCTTTAACCCTATACTGAATCTGTATAAAGGGTTTGGTCCGCACAGATCTGCGCAGATTGAAATGCTTGCTGCTGCAGGCAAATGAGTTCATTGCATGAAAGTTGAATTAAATTGAATTCAAATAATAATCATAATCAGCTTGGAGTTGTTTATTGCTGCTGCAGGCAAATAGTGTGTTTCAGGAGGACTGATTTTAAACTTAATGACAATTAAATTGAATTTGGATATTGCTGCTGCAGGCAAGGGCGTGGTGCATGAGGACCTTGAGTGCAGCCACTACATGCGGGCCTTTGATGTGGGCCACGTGCCGCTGCGCCTGCCTAGGGCCAAGCAGCTGCTGGCGACCATTGAGAAGAACTTTGGCACACTGGCTTTCTGCCGGAGGTATGGCCGTGCGCGTTGCTCATGTGGGCAAGCCTTTGCGACATGTTGGATGTGCTCTTTGGCCATCCAGCAACACCATTGCAGTGCCATGCTGCATTGAGCACCAGTGCCAGTGCTGTGTCTGCAGTGGGAAATGACTGCATACATATGCATGCCATGAGCAGCTGCTGCTGCTCTGCCAAGCATTCCCACGCAATCCATAAATTTAGCACCTTGTGCTGCGCCCTGCCATGTAATTGAACCCACTGATTTCCAAAACAATGACCTCCAAAAATACTCTATCCGGTGGTTGATTAGCTCCATCTGGCATCCTGTAGGTACCTTGACCGCCTGGGCGAGTCCAAGTACCTGATGGCGCTGAAGAACCTGTGCGATGCCGGGGTGGTGGACCCCTACCCGCCCCTGTGCGACAACAAGGGCTCCTACGTGGCGCAGTTTGAGCACACGCTGTACCTGCACCCCACACGCAAGGAGGTGCTGTCGCGGGGCGAGGACTACTGAGTGGTGCACTCGGATTTAAGAAATTGGGCAGCAACGTACAAGCAGCATTGAGTGCGGTGGGCAGTTGCCTGAGATTTAGAACCTGATCATCATTGCGGTACAGTGCAGAGGTTGCACTGGCTTGAGCCAATGGCTGTGGGTTCATCAGGTGGCACTGCCAGCAGGGATGAGCTAGATGCGGAGGTAGATGCAGACTACTAGTCTATACAAAGTGAAGAGCCATGAGCATGTTTCTTTTGCAACAGCAGGCATTGCATTACAAGTTGATTTGTTTTGTTAGATTGATGAATACAAGCTGGACCGGTGCCTCTAGTGGCACTGTGAATCATTGTAGGTGGGATTCCGAACGAATATTCATGTGATGAACCTGTCATCGTGGTAGAAACTTTCTAGGAGTCCTACAGGCTGAGTCATCAGCGCTTTGGGTCAAGTTGCTGAGTATTGGATTTATCCGATGAAGTTGAACTGGTGGGGCCCTTGCCAAACTAGGACCTGGTGGTTGGGTTGAACTGATCATTCTCAAGGCTTTCTTTGCCCAGCGGAGTTTGCTCAAGGCGAGTTTGTAACAATTACTGGAATTATTTCGAGCTTTATTGTACCGCGTGCGCCTGAGGCGGATGCTACAGCTGCTGCAGTCACTGCCTGTGGCTGGCACATTGTCCTGTCGGCGCTCCCGGAGGGCGTCAAGCGAGTCAGGTGGATTGGGTCAAGGGAGTCTAGGCTAGGGGTCCCGGTGCAACCATTGCATGATGCCCTAGGAATGCCAGCATCATGCTTCAATGATTGACATGCAGGCAATGATCTGAGGCTTCATCTCAATGTACCATCAGATGATGATCGCTGACAGCGTTTCGGAGTCTGTAATGTTGCTTACAGTGGACTAAACTGAGCACTGTGTCCAACAGACAGGGCTACACCATCATAATGACGCTATGCACATGGCACCATCATCTACAGATAGGCCCCACAATGTACAGTGTTGAGACATGCAACACATACCGATACTGAAACCACAAGAATGCTTTTTCAATGTAAACAACAATAAACCCTGCAAAAATGGCCTGCTCCATAACCCCAGGTACCGGCACCTCCATGCAATGCAACGTGAAAGCCAGCCCACAGACAAGGCTGGCTGCAGCGACATGCCTGAGCCAGGCCTCTGAAGTCAGCAGCTGACTGGATGCCTTAGAAATCCGCCCGATGACCTGAAAATTAGTCCAGTTGTGAACAATACTGCTGGTGAAAAATCATGTCATCCATGGACCAGCAGGCCACAGTGCAATGAGCATGTGTGCAGCGCAGCTGAGTGACCGTTGTGATGCAACCCCGCAATGTCCTGTGTCATTAAGCGCATATTCCTGACCAAAAGTAGGGACTAAATGCCGCGTGGCAGAGTAGCTGGTACATACCAGGTCACCTTCAGTGTCAGCGCTTCCTTGAAAGAGTCAAACATGGGTGGACGCGGCCTGTTGTTGCAAACAACATGATCAAAACGCAGGCTGGGGCACTGCAGTGCACTGCAGCAGACGCATGATGCACCACTGTACTGTGTATCCATGGAAACTGGCGTGCACAAAATACAGGCAGCAGTGACCACCGGTTTTAGCCCCACTACCATCCGCAACCCATCCAAAAACGCCGGCTGCCGCTTGCGACACACTTGCCACCAAGCACGCCGACAACGCTGCTGATGCAGAATCGACATGGCCCTTGGGAGACCCTGCTGAACAGGCACGAAAAGTGCGAGTGAGAACCGAGCACTTGCTGGAAGCCCGCCCTGCCACCGCCACCTGGACATGTGTGACTGGTCAGAGAGTCTGCCCTGCAAAGGGCAGTATGCCCCTCTGTTGCTTCCGCCCCACACTCTGCGCTGCTCCGGCTGCTGAAGGGCCTGCGGAAATGAATCCAATGAGCCTGTACCGCTCCCTGTTTTCGCCCGCACAGTGCTCCATGTGACATGTAGAGCTCAGGGGCATCTCGGTGGTGGCAAGGCGTGGATGTCACGCCACATCATGTAGAGCACAAGCGCTCCCCAAGCAGGCCTGCAATTTGCATTCTCCCGCAGTAATTCACATTGTATATATGTGCAGCAAAGGCGCCCCCACCGCCTGGCTGTCATGAGCGCCTGCAATTTGCACACTCTCCCTCATTGGCCTAGACCTTGAAATAGTTGGAGTACACTTGCGCGAACTGGAAGTCGGCGGCGATCTGTTTGCCTGCAAACCAGCGGCCGTGCAAGGCTCGCTGGGCAGCAGCGCTCCCCTCAGCAGTGACAAACTTGAGATAGACGCAGCCCTGCATCGCAAAAGGGCAAAGTCAGAAGGGGAGTCTGTCAAAATACTAACCGGCCCACCATAAATGCATGATTGCCCCGTGCATTGGAGGGCACCCGTACCTTGCTGTTTTTGTCAACATATATGTGTGCCACCTGCCCATACTTGCTGCACTCCTCCTTCACATCCTGGCCAATCTCAATGTCCCAGTCAGGCTCGGTCTCCCTGCAGGCAGCAAATAGAAAAATCAGTCACGCAGGTTGCAGACAGGGAGTTGCAGGGAAAACCGGGAAACCATCTGTAGTCACAGGCTGCTCTCATTACTAAGGATCTGCAAGCGGAACATACAAAAAATGGTACAAGCAATGTCAGGACAGGGCTGCGTGGCGCAAGCTTGTGCAAGACTGATTGCTGGTCTGATTGCATTCTTGTCGGAATGCAAGAAATGATAATAATCTGTAGTCACTCACTCGCTGGGGTCAAACATGTTCTTCAGCAGCAGGCAGGGGGTTGGGATGGGCGACGCGGGGCCAAGGATGCCCTGCATGGCTGCGAGGTCCTGGTTCATGATGATTGATGCGGGTGCTGCGGGGAGCACAGGCGCCACAGGAGCTGGAGGGGGCGGTAGCGGCAGCCCTGCTGCGCCGGCAAGCCGGGACATGAGCGCTGCCCTGGCGTTGGAGGTGAGCTTCATGCCGCCACCATCATCTGCAAGATATCAAAATGGAATCAATGAATGAACATGATGAAACGAAAATAAATTAAAGCACAACAGCAAAACTCTATGGCATGTAGCGTGGCGTCACATTGACAAAGGAGGGACACACTACGCACCAGCATCGTCATCCAGCGTTTCTGTGACAGCAATCGCTTCCGCCGGTAACATCTCTGCCACCTTGACCTTGAGCTTTGACCCACCAATGTCCATTCCATCAATATCGTGCACAGCCTTTTGTGCGTCTGAGCTTGATTTGAACCTGCACACAACGAAACATGGGGTCATAAATTAGTGCTAGGTCAACATGGTCGCTGACCAACGGCTTGGAAAGACCAGGCAAGATTGGCGGCAACTGGACAGCAGCACTCACGTGACGTAGCCATAGCCCAAGGCCTTCCCAGACCCATCCCGCTGCACCTCCACGTTCTCCAAGGCACCAAAAGGCTCAAACAGCGGTCGCAAGCCTTGCTCCTGCAAAAGGGGAAGAGAAGCTGTATTAGAACATGGTGCCTTGGGCCTTCCTTTAACACAAGTAGCTGTATTAAACCGCCAATGCAGAGACGATACAAGCAGTGGTAGGACAGGGCTGGTTGCCACAAGGAATGTGTGGCTGACGGACAATATGCAGTATTGCAGGACCACATGTAACTTGTTACTAGTAGCTTGGACCAGGGACCAAGGTATGCAGTACGCACGTTGACTTCTGGGTGCAAGTTGCCCACATACAGCTTGCAGGGCCCTGACCCAGACGCCATTGCCGCCTGGTTGAGCTTCTGCATCTGCGCTGCCTGCTGCTGCGAGGCCTCCCACGCCAGGTTCTTCTCAGCCTGCCGAGGAAACGAAAAGCGGTCACTAACCACCTCCCCAGCAACATGTATGCATACTGTGTATGCAGCTTCAGGTTGCCGATGCAGCAATGATACAAGCAAAACACCACCAACAACATGCTGTGTGCATTTTCTGACTCCCAAATGCCGTAAAGATACAAACAAATGATAGTACAAACAACAAAAGCACGCTCACCTCAGACAGCTTGACCATGATGGGCTGGCCCATGAGCGGTTGCCCAGTGAGGGCAAGCGCCTTCAGGATATCCTCCTTCTTCTCGTACTCGATGTACGCAAAGCCCTTGGACTTCCTGGTGTTCCTGTCCATGATGAGCTTCACGTCCATCACCGTGCCCGCCTGGGAGAAGAACTCAAACAGCTCCCGCTCCTGCGCCCGGAGTGGCAGGTACATGGCAAACACTGTGCGGGTGTCGCGGTCCAGCTCCCGCAGCTCCTTCTCCCTCTCCCGCTGCTCCTTCACCTCGGGTGGGGTTGCCGCCCTTGGGGGTGGTGGAGGTGGCCTGCAGGGCAGCGAGCCAAGGTGGGCAATGATGCAGATGGGCCCTATATGCATGCATGGGCTTTGGGAAGCCAAACTTGTGGGTAACACTGAGAGATATGAAATTTCGGCATATGCAAGTAAATTCACTGCGTTGTTGGTCATGGATTCGAGTTTCGAAAGTACCCTGCCACCATACCTGCGATCATCCCTTCTGTAGTCCCTGTCCCTATCCCTGTCTCGGTCACGGCCCCTATCTCTATCGTGATGCCTGGACCGTGACCGAGACCTGTGTTTCCTGTCCCGATCGGCATCCCTATCACGGTCTTTCCTGCTGCGATCCCTGGTTCTGTCCTTGTCCCCCCTCTCCCTGTCTTTCTCCCTCCCGCGGTCCCTGTCCCTGTCCCTATCCCTGTCCCTCTCCTTGTCCTTCTTCCTTCCGTCGTCGCTCTTGCCGGTGTCTGCTTTCTTCTCTACGATCTTCTCCAGGTACTCATACCTGCACCACAAGAAAGCCATGAGTGATATGCAAGCGTACACATCAGCTACAGGAATTGCATCATCATCGCCCACTCACTCGTCAAACTCTGCCATCTTGCAGCACTCCGAGTGACTCTTCAGGTGCGCTGCTATGCCAAAGAATAAAGACTGGTTGTGGGTTGCGCCATGCTTTGTGTCTTTGGGCTTGAAAAAGATCAGGAGTTTTTGCAGCCGCCCAGGGGGGCTGATCAGTTGTTTGTGACGGGAAGGTATTCTCCTCGAATGCCAACAGCACACCTCCTGTCACTGGTGAAACTCAGTTGCAGCCCAGATATCAACTTTCAAGAATACAGCCGTCACTAGAGACCACAAAGAGAAAGCCACTGCCTCAGTGCCTGCCTTACGATTCGGTGGCATGTGGGCATGGTGGAATTTCAAAACCGGTGTTCAAGTGGTTTCGTACGACGGTCTCGTGGGCAACTGAACCGCATGCTCGGCTCTATTTGTTGAATCACCTAGATTAACACGCTGGTGCATTGGTTTGAAACCTTGGTGACCTAGTTTGGGGTGCACTGTTGGGGCGAGATGGCCACAGGGGACCTTCCAGGGAACTGGCAAATGCTGTTGGACGCACTTCGTCATATCAAGTGTCCGTTCCCACTGCAAAACCGAAAGAATGAGTGTGCTTCCGGTGATCCTGGTTCTTTACTGCCCATTCTTGGTTACGCATTGCTCAAGTACTCCAGGCACATCAACGAGATGCTGACTGCCAAGGGCTACGAGGTAGGAGTGGAACAAACAACCTGATTTGACTTGCAAACTGCTTTGAACTGAGAAACCCATATTTCATGTGCAGCTGCATGGCAAGACAGACCTTCGGTTTGTGGAGAACGCTTTCAGGGTGTTGAGGCAGGAGTTTGGCATCAACCCAGTGCTGCTGCCACAACAGTTCCTTGGCCAGGTAAGCACACTTGTGTGTCCACGCCTCTCAGTTGTCAACGAAGTTCTGCTTCCACGTGATACTTGCGAGTTATACTATTTGCGACTCAACCCAACTCTCCGTTCTTACATTCAGGGCTTTGCTGAAAGGAAAATCCTCTTGTTGATTGAGGTCGTCACCAAGTGCAGGCAATACCACACGCAAGCTGTGCGGCGTGACAAGTCCACCAAGGTAAGCAACACTGTAGTGGAGCCCACCACACCAAGTCTCCCTGCACCAAAGACTCAGTTTTGAGCACAACTGCCCACTGCCTTCGTTGTTGCAGCCCGGGTCACAGTCAACCATGATTCCTACAGGTGGCGAAGGTTGTGAAGCGCTCAGTCACACAAACCCAGCAGACAGCGCCAATTGATCTCCTTTGCAGATTCAACTCAGCTGCCAGCAGTTCAGAACCACCAGCAGTCTTGCACAGCACACCAGTTCCAGGTGGACCTGTGGAGAGCACCTCAGCGTGCAGTTCACCAAGCGATTTGGAGGCCATGCCATCGCCGTTTCCAGACGTTGCTCCCTGGACATCAAGACACACTGCTGACGATGGGTTGGTGCCGTGCTTCTCTGCGATGGGCCTCAGGGATGCGTGTCAGCCACCCACCATGGACACTGTCAGTGGAGTTCCCTCATTGCTGGATGAGCAAGATTCAATCTGCGACGATTACCAACAAGGGCATAACCAATTTGGCGACCGTCGCTGTGACCCAAGTGATAGCCAAGCATCTTGGGGGCTTGAGGCGCAATCAGAGTTGGACAACGGAAGCGCCTGGGAAATTGACAACACTTACGCGTTGGGCCAACACCAGAGCTCTCAACACTCACCACCCACGCAAGTTGGGAACCATATCAGCCATCCTATGAGCTACAAACCAGACCTGCACCTGGAACAGTCCGTGCCTCCCCAGCTTGGCAGTTTGAAATCTGTGGTGGCCATCCCGGCAGCTGATAAAACCGATTCAGCTCAGCCTTCCAATGCTTCAACCCATCAGCTGCATGACTACGGCTCAGTGTCATTAGCAACAAAAGGTATGGTGTGCGGCTAACAGGGTGTAGGTGCTGGATTGAATCAAGAGTTAACGTTGCTGGCAAGCCCTGTGTATGTATGCTGGTGGCTGTTTATTTCTTCCTCGCTGTTTCTAAATCACCCGCCTGCATCTGACGCTTGGTGCGCACACAGACTGGACTTGCTGCATTATCTCAATGATAAAGTATGGAAAGAAGAAAGTAAATATATTTACAGTCGCAGCAACAGCAGGTGGTGACACAATGCATTAACTTAATTATGAGCTGATTTAATTTAGACTACTAAGTATGCTGCAGCAGCTGCCAATAAACTCTATTGCATTGCATTCAAGCTGAATGTATTTTTGGCACTCCTTGATATGGTGCACTAAGCAAAATCTTATGCTTCATGCGTAGGTGGGCTGCTGGCGCCAACTTTGGCATTGGGGACCTATGCCAGCGGATCAAAAGCAGCAACACAACAGGATTTGGACAAGGAGAACATCCCACATTTTCTGGCGCCACTCACATCTGAAGCTGGTGCACATGATGCAGCAGCCTGGAGCAATGGACGCCACTCAGTGAACATATGCAGTGAACCAGCAGACAGCAACCACAGGGCTGGCATGCAGCTGCCTGGCGCACCAACCTCTGAAAACACAGCCCTGTCACATCATGTATGCCCGACACCATTGCAGCCCAGAGTATCCAATGTTGCACAATTGATCATAGATGTAGAAAACCGATACAACGAGGCTGCCGAATTTCTGCTCAGCATGCAACATATCCCGTGACGTACTCAATTTAACTACGGAGTCGGCTGCTTGCCCACCATGCCACTTCCTCCTCCAGTGATTGCAGTAATTCTTAGTGTTCTGCAAAGGCTGTTACAGTCCTAGGCTGTCTGCATGCTGTGAAGATTTGTTGGAAGCCCGCTGCAAGCTATTTTTCCTCGTCATCAGCTTTTTCAACCTCAAGAACAGCCTTCTGAGGTCTTAGGGAAGTTTCATACGTTGCCGCCGCATCTGCCTTTCTTGTGAACATCAAAACTTCGATAATGTGGCGCCTGTGTATTTTATTGCTGTGCAGTGATAACCACGAATCCATTTTGGGGTAGTCTGCCTCTACTAGCCGGCACCACCTGCTGTTTTCCAAGAACGATTCCACACCTTGTGGGCCTGAAATTGTCAGATCCACCACCGCTGCGCTGAGCTTGTGCTTGCAGAATGGTCCAGTGTGCTCAACCTCCAGGTAGCCCAGGTCCTGCAAAGGGGCAGATATCATTATGAAAATCTTCGCAACCTATAGCCTGGGTTGGATTGGCTTTGCACTATTAGGTGCAGGCATCCTGGCGGACGCAAATGCCTCCCCTTAGCGAATGCATTCCTCAGAACTACCAAGTCCATGCTAGTTCCATTACAAGTAGAATCACAACGTTGCCAGTCTGTTGCGGCTGGAGGCATGAAACAACGATGAATTGGCTCACCATGCATACGTGATCTGATGCCACCATCAGCAAGACTGGCTCTGTCAAAAGCACAGGTGCACTGCATGCTTCATGGTATGCTATAGATACATATTTTCCGTGCATGGCTTACCTGCAGCATTTGTACAGTCAGCTCTAGAGACTGTTTCAAGTTCATGTTTTCAGTTGGATGCCACTCGATCATGACTGTTGCTGGAGCGTGATGCCGGATGATGGGCAGCAGCTTGGTCATGATCTTGGTAGTCCAGCCATATACGCTCATCCTCACAGCACCGATTTTGCCCTCATAAGCAGCCAGTACAACAGAGGCACGCTGCCGCACAGTGAAGCCGCTGCAGTTTGCTTGTCGAGTCTCGGTTTCCTGAAACAGAGAAGAATGGGTTGGAGCCCAGAGGTAGATTCCACCTTGCCATTTCAACACCATCTGGGAAACCGACATGTGCAAAGTGGCAAGTGTGTTGCAGCTGTGGGATTCATGGACAATGCGGCGGCAATTGATCCCTAGGGCATGATGTAACTTCACTCTACAAAATTCTCACCTCTGTGCCAATACGGTCCCCATAGCCATGGTAGACCCCCTCATCTTTGCTGTGTTTATTGGGCAAGTAGCAAATGGAAAACTCGTTATCCCCAAACACGTTCTCCTTCAGCTGTACCAATGACTCAAACCCGTTGAACTGGATGCTGGCCTTGAGGGCCTCAGTGCACTTTGGTGACACCTCAAAGGCCATTGCCTTGTACCCCTGTGCAGCTGCAGCTAGAGAGAACATGCCATAGGTGGCCCCCATGTCCAGCAGTGCTCCCTGGGACTCCCTGAGACCATCAAGCAGGCGATCGATTATGTGCGGTGGATGTGAAATCGCATCCGTTGGCTGCCAGATGCCATACTCGCTAATGAGGCTGCTGACGTCACTACCCATAATTGGGTCCCCAGCCCCAGGTGCATGGACGAACATGGTGAAAGGGGGATTGGAGGTGGTGGTCACAGGAAAGAGCTGCTGTGGTTGAGGGACCATGTAGGTGGAGGAGTACTTTGGTGTCCTGCGGTTGCGAAATTCATGTTTTCAATGGAGTGAAACCTTCCTAGTCATTTGCCAGTAAAAAAGTCGACATGGTGCAGAAAGTGCAGACCATTTGCAAGCAACAACTAGAGCAACATAATGCAGCAATGCCTTACCCCGCAAGGGCAGCGCCGCTATCCTCTCGCGAAGACGGCCAAAGGTGCTTCATCACGCAAATGCTCGGCAGGATCAACATCTGACTGCCGGGCTTCCCTGTCACACCTGTCGGCAGCAGGCGCATGCCCTCCACCTGTATACCACAACCAGTAAGTCCTGTCAGCCAACCAACCACAGGCAAACAATGATGGATTGCCAAATTCAGGTCCTTGCCAGCTCGCATCATGCAAAGTTTGGTGCAACAATATCTGCTGGTTATGATGTTTAGCTAACATATGAGGCATGCCTTTGTGCAAGGGCCTCACCTTTTGACTTAAGGCAGCATGCCTCAAGACAGCCTCAGTGAAGACCCCAGCGCCTGTGCGTTCATGGTGGTCTCGGATGGGGTCATTGTAGAAAACGACATCCACCTGCTTCACTATTAGCTCCGCCAAATCTTTGAAAACCGGGTGCCCAGGGGCTGCAGCTATGAACCAAGGTGCCATTTGCCTTTGCCTGTGACCCACATATGTGCATTTTCTTTAAATGCACCAAATTGTGAGCTTTGAGCGCTACACCTAATTAATTACATACATTTGAGTACAGCCAGAATATTCCCAATCAATGACCTGGGTTAACAGTGCAGTATAGCAATGGCATCGCTAAAACATGACTTTTGGGCCTACCTTGCAAAGCCGTTTTCTCGTGCCAGCTCCGAGGTTACGTAGTTGCCCTCCCAGACCACCACCAATGCATCTTTGGCCCTGAGAAACTGAGACATCGGGCACAGGCACTCTACATCCGGATCAGCATACACCCCTCCTTGTTGGTACATAAGCAGGTACCTGCATGTTGCATGCCCGCATTCACATTATGAACACGCACTGTAGGACATGATAGAAGATATGCAGGATGTAATTCCACAAGAATTCTCAGGCACTCACGCGAATAATCGGTCTCTGTCTGTGCCCATTTTGAGCCGCCTGTACGCCTTCTGGTATGCTGAGAAGTGAGTAGCTATGAACTCCCCTCGGGCCTCTTCCGTCCAGAACTTGACTTCCCACCCTGGTGGCACATATACCATTGTCAGTGACCATGAATGCATCAACCAGATGGCTTCCCTCCATGAGAAATTGCCAGGTTAAGGGCAATTGTAACACCCTTGCAATCTTGCCCTGATCGGTGGGGCAACATATGGGAGGTATCATATTGCAAAGCAGTTACAAGCACTTGAAAAATGGGAGTGATGACATGCATAGCACCACACCTGGGTCGACTTCCATCCATATGGTTTAGGGTTTAGGGTTATGCATAGAACCACACCTGGGTTGACATACGTCCAGGAGTCAGAGAATGGCTTTGCGGCGTCTGAGAGGTGCTCCGCGTCGCCCAGCAAATGGATTTGGTGCGGTATCTGCCAGTGCTCGCTGAGAGTATTGACCTCCTGTGGTGCGGGTGGCGGGCTGGCATCCTGCACCTGCCACATGCACAAGTTGTCATCAACCAAGCTGGATGCGTAGATCACTGCATTGGTTATCGTCAACCAAGCTGGATTCGTAGGCCATTGCATTGCAGGTATGCAAGCTCAACACCCGGGGGTGCCACCCACCTGTGTTGCGGATGCGCCTTGGAAGTGTCCATCCCTCCTGGAGAGCTGGACCACTGCACAGGTAGTAAGCACATGGTCGGCAGCCACTCACTGTACCTGGCCATGCGTAGATGCTTGGCAGGTTCAAGCCCACTGTTGACAGCATACTGGCTTGTATCTGGCTATGCGCCAGGTGCATGTGAGTCGCTTGTCTTACCTGGGTGCGGCAGGTCACAGGGGAGGAAGGCTTTGTAGCATAGGAGGATATTCAGCAGGATCGAAAAGCTCGTGACAAAAGAGAACTTTAGGGACGGGAGGGAAAGCGCACTCCTGGCAGCAATCACCTTCGTGCCTGCACACAAGTGTAACAAGCTTGCGGTGAGGCCAACTTGGAACCCACGCCTGAAACCCAGGGTTGGCTCTATGTCCACTATTGTATCGAGATCCACTCTTGTGAGGTGTGGGGGCATACTCATCGCGGTTACATGCAGCAAAACTGCATGCATGCATAAGGGAGTAGATGCATGCATATCCATTGTCAGCCCCGCACCTCGTTGCTTCATCGTACATATGCGAAGGCAAAATAGTTCACCATCTGTGGCACGATGCAGAAGAATGGCAAACTGCAGCTGCCAGGGGCACCCTTGTTGCCAACAGGTGTCTCAGTCTAGGCCTCGGGTACTGTGGAGATGTGAAGGGAAATGGAAGCGATAGCTGCCAAGTTCAGCTGTAACCCCACAGACAAATCAACGTTTCACAGCATGCAGCGTGTGACTCAGCTCCTCAGTGTATGTGTGCATTTCAAAGTTGTGGCCTGGGGGCAGTGTTTCCCGCGCAATTTCCTTATAACCCAAACCTAGCGAGTACCAGTGATACATAGTCTCACAAGACGCCGCAGGCAAACAATATAAGCAGTAACTAATGGGCTCCTGTTAAAGTCAGGTACCATGGGTAGACAAGGTGGCCGGGGGCACGCTACAAGCTTGCAAGGGGTACTGACAAACATTCAGGACAGTGTCAATGACACCAGGAGTCAATCAGTGGCAACGCCAGCAACGGTTTCGACCTTGCCTCCTGACGAGGATCTGGAAGATGGTGAGATAAAGATGCCAGCAACCGAGTTCAAACGGCCTACTTTTGCAGCGAACAGTATGCACCTCACTCCACAACCAGCAGCAAGCCACAGCCGAGTGGCCCCAGCGGCGCAGTCTGCGCCTGCCAAGCTTTCAAAGAAAGGGAAGAAGAAGGCTCGGTTGTTGGAGCTTGAGAGGAAAGCGGCTGCTGGGTACTTCGATGTGTATGGCCAGGTGGGTGGCGGCCACCACGGGATGCATGCATATCGTTGCATGCAAAAACTTGCGCAATGCATGCATATAGTTATGGTACGGCTGTTTTGCCAGACTCTGCGAACCGCGGGTTGCGCGTTAGGAAGTACCCTGAGCTACACAAGGGCATAATCAATGGCGCACTATCACTTGTACCACACAATGTCTGCCTCTCTATATGCTCTAGCACCCACCCACCATGTTGGACTTTACAGGACAAGGCAGAGGTCCAGGCGCAGACCCAGGGCCCTATCAAGGTGTTTGACATACAAGGCCTGCTGCTGTGGGTGCTCGCAGATGGCATCAACCCCCGCTGGATGTTTGTCAAGGTGCGGAATGTCACTGGATGGTGTGTAGACAGCCAATGCCCTGTATTATCGACTGCTGCAATAATACAGGACGTTTGTTGACTGCACTCACACTTTTGACTTGAGCGCACATCATGCTAAGTCACGGAATAAGCAAACGCTGCACGACTTGTAGCATCGGGCACTGGTGGCCTGCTTCTCTGGGTGTATTGCTGGGGTGTGTGGAACTAAGTTTCTTGTTCACTGCCCTCGCAGAACAAGCCGCTGATCAAAACGGTGGTGATGGTCATGCTGCATGGCATGGACGCACAGCTCTTCGAGGAGTACAAGGCAAGGTTAGGGTTTAGGGGTTTAGGGTTTAGGGTTGGAATACAAGGTATGGCGACCTTGGATGTGCACGCTGCTCATCACTTGTTCATGTTGTTATATCTTGCATTGACAACCCACCAATGGTTCCGAGCTCGCACTTTCAGTGTTGACACCACTCCTTCATGTTGTTCTGTTCTTGAGTTGGCGACTCAATATTGGTTCCGATCTTGCAGGACTGCTTCCCTGCCATGACACCCCACCTCATCTGGCCCATCCGGGTCCTCGCCAAGAACGCAGTGGTGTACCCAAGTAAGGCTGATTAGGTTTGGGATTTTGGGGTTATTAGGGAATACTGTGTTAATTGTGGTGCACCCTAGTAAAGCGGGTGGAGAGGGTGGGTGTCTGCTCTTGAGATGCTGGTTGCATGCTCTTAACTAGTCATCTTGCTGATGGTTGGTCTAACTACTCTCCACCAATGCAGTCTGGCGTATAAGCCAGGCTTTCACATGCGGGGCCAAACGCGTTGATCATGGCCACTAACTTTTTTAAATTAAGTTTTGGTCATACCATTTGTTGCTCGTGCCCCATGCCGTGACACTGGCATGCCATCCCTGTGCTGGATGCCATGCACACTGCATAATTTGCACCATCTTGATGAAATTGAAAATGAAAATTTCTTAAAAAATAAGTACTTTCCAATCCACACAACCCCCCTGATGGCACTCCTGCTGTGCACCATACTGATGGCATCCTGTGGAAAAACCCTATAGGCCAGACTGTGAGCGCGCTCTTCACCGTGCCCTCCAAGGGCAAGAAGCGCAAGCGGGACGAAGGCAACGGCGCGGCCAACGGCGCGGCGGTCAAGGGGGGTGACAACTTCCCCTTCCCGCCCTCCTACTACACCATCAGCCTGGATGAGATGCAGGCCAACAACTACCCGGTGCCCACCATGGATGCCAGCGGGCAGATACTGTGCCCTGAAGGCTTTGTCACAGCCCCGCCATCAAGTAAGGTCCCACGCATGCAGCTTCTCTGTCGTTTCTTCTCGTGGTGCATGCACACCCGTGACCAAATTCAGGACACACCTTGTTCTGCCCCCGCCTCATCACATGCATGCATACCCGTACCCCAGCTGTGGCTGTCTGCGGAAATTTAAGCAACATACTGAATGAAAACAACGGTGCTACTACTTACAATAAATAGTAAATTTGTAATTTTTTGTTAAAATTATTAGTAAAAAAAATTCTTATTGGTTATTTACTTAGTTAACAAACACATCACAGGCCAACCTCTTCCTGACAAGTGTGAGGATGGCGAGGCGCCGCCCCCCCGGCACCGCATGGTGGCCATGGACTGTGAGATGTGCTCCACTCAGGCGGGGCTGGAGCTGACGCGTGTGAGCCTGGTGGATGAGGAGGGAAAGGTGGGTGGCGAGGGACCCTAAACCCTAAAGCACAAGTCTGGATGAAGTGGAAAAGTAGGCGAAGGGTGGAAAGGGGCCATGTCCTGGGCACGTGGGTAGGGAATGGTACAGGCATCGACTATGGTAAGTAAGGTGGTGTTCCACACAGGCGAGGCTTGTGCTGCTAGTGGATGAGGAGGGCAAGGTTTATGCAAGAAAGTAAAATGCAGCTGCTCCTTCGTAGGTTGTGTGTACCTGGGAATGAGATTACCTAAGGACATGCATTCCAGTTAATAGTTATCTGCAGAAGGGACAAGGGCAAGTGGTGCGAGTGGGGGTGGCATGCATGATGGCCTGAAGCACGGTGCATTCTGACATCGAACCAGCCCTGCACGCCTTAACAGCATTTACAGCCACAGCCACCACCTCTACCCTTTACCTCTTACCCCGCACACACAGGTCCTTTTAGACCAGCTCGTCCAGCCCCACAACCCCATCCTGGATTACAACATGCGCTCTCGGGCATCACCACCGCCATGCTGCATTTCTGCGCCCCCCTGCTTTTCAACTCCCCCCCCCCCCACACACACAGTGCCCTTGTGTGCCCCTAGCAAAACATCCTTGCGTACCACATCTCCACCTTCAAACCCCCAACCGCAGGTCCTTCTAGACCAGCTGGTGCTCCCCCACAACCCCATCCTGGACTACAACACGCGCTACTCTGGCATCACCCCCGCCATGCTGGCCGGAGTGACCACCCGCCTGGAGGATGTGCAGCAGCAGTTCAGGGCGGTGGTGGACTGCGAGACGCTGCTTGTGGGGCACTCGCTGGACAACGACCTGCAGGCCATGAGGGTGGTGCACGCAAACTGCATCGACACCGCGCTGCAGTACCCGCACCCTAGAGTACGTGCGTGGGCGGGTGGGGTGTTGTGCAAGTGCAACCTCTCTGGTGTACATGTATAGGGTAAACATCATCAATATCAGCACAGTATCATAACCAGCACCAGCACCAGTACATGTTGCACCCCATCGCGCAAACCCCACCTTAAAACCTTAAACCCTAAACCACGGCGCAGGGCCCGCCCTACAAGTCCGCGCTGCGCATCCTGTCCGACAAGTTCCTGCGGCGCAAGATCCAGTCGGGGTCCCACGACTCGATCGACGATGCGCGTGCTGCCATGGACCTGGTGCTGCTCAAGGTGAAAAACGGTCCCTCCTATGGGATTACCACACAGGAGGCAGGGGGGGAGCGGCTGCTGGATGTGCTGGGGAGGTTCCGGAGGCGGGCGGCGGTGGTGGACCGGGGGTGAGTGGGGGAGAGAAATGTTTTTTTTGGTGTAGGGTTAGGGTTCACGCTGGTCCCTGGAATTGGAAACATGTGTCTGTGTGAATGGTCCTATACGTTGGTAGTGTAGATTGGTTTACTGCTGGATGTGATGGGGCGGTTCCGGGCGTCGGGGATGGACTGGGGTGATTGGAGGGGTTGGAGGGCATTCATTAAGGGCTAGGGGTTGTGGTACATGGCGAGCCCTGCAGTGGCTGTGTAACTTTGCAATTGAGCGCCAAGGTGTGTGATGGTAAATGTGGCATGTGCGCGCAGTGACATGTGCCACCGCCATGTGACGGGCAACAGCAGCGCCATCATCGTAGACAGCGACGAGGATGCGTCCATCAAGGCGGCCAAGGAGGTGGCGGCAGCGGGGGTGGACCTGGTGTGGACTCAGTTCAGGGACCTGGATGCTTTCCACCAGGTAAGAAAGCAAAAAGTAGAGGGCACAAAATGCAGAGTCAGGGGGCCACTGGATAGTGATCACAGATCACAGAAGTTAATCAACCTCCCCTTCCTGTGAACGACTTCCACTCACTGTCACTGTCTACTGTTACCTTCACCATGAGCAGTGCAGCTGCAATTCCATTGTTTAAAGTGACCAAAGTGAAGTGCTTGAAGTCCTGCATCTGGTGTTGCCTGCGGCCCGCAGATTGTCCATCTGTGTGTTCCAACCACATGCATTCAATTCGCCAATGTCCTGCACCCTCAACCCTCAACCCTGAACCCTTCAGCAGCCACATGCGCTCAACTGTACTTGCCCATAACCCTAAACCCTACACCCTACTGCAGCCACGTGCGCTCGATCCCATAATGCTTACCGCACCCCTGTTCAGGAACGGGCTGCTCGGCGAAAGCAGGACGCGCTTGCTGCAGCAGCCAGTGCCCCCCACCCACCCGACCCCACACTAGCAACTGACTCACCTCCAGCCATGGACACAAATGGCGCAGCATCAACATCGGCACCCACGCCAGCGGAGCAGCAGCAAGAACCAGTTGCCACTGATGGGGCTAGCAATGGTCCTGGGGATGGACCAGGCACAAGGGGGGATGCCCCTGCAGCGGGCAGCGGGGTGGAAGGTGGGCAGGGTGCGGCCAGCACCTCTGGAGCGCAGGGCGACGTGGGGGAGGAGCGGCTGAGGGGCATCCTGCAGGTACCTAGCTCACCCTTTTCAGTGACACTGCACACATTTATTCAGCATTTCAATTAATGTATTTCAGTAGTTTTTGCCAGGAGGACATCAATTTTGTCACTCTACAACCCACCTGTATCTAGAAATTGCGTTTTCAGATATTTAAAAGCAATGAATCTTATAACAAAAAACCTGAATTTTGTGGTATCCAAGTGATATTGTACTGTTTCACCCAATGAATTCCTCTGATTTACCTATGTTCGGTTTCCTCCTCCAGGCTATGGACCTGCGGCTGCGGCGCATTTGGGATGCCATGCCACAGAACGCACTGCTGGTGCTGTATACGGGGGAAGGGGACTCGCCAGAGTGCCGCAGGCTGCAGGTGCGCAGTTGTTTAGGGTTTAGGGCTTAGGGACTTCACCTTGGACACATTGCAGACAAGGGGAAGGGGACACGCCAGAGTGTGCCGCGGGCTGCAGGTGTGGTGGTAATGCTGATCTTGATCACTGTGGTTTGGGTACAGACTGCAGGTGCTGCGCTGACCGTGAATTCACTGCAGCTGTGCACAAGATGGTTGCATGTCAAGCTTTGCTACTCAGATTAGCGGGCCTTGGTACTGTGCTGTCCAGCAATTTAGTTAAGAGTAGCAGACCTCCACGCACATACGCACACCCACTGCCATTAATCCTAAACCCTAACCTGGCCCCTTTGTGCGTGTGCAGGAGCAGAAGATCCGGCGGCAGGCGGGGCTGGATGGCCTTCCCCCCTGGACCCAGCAGGAGGAGGCGCACCTGGCAAAGCTCAGCGAGCGCACCATGCAGGCGCTGTGCTTCTGCGCGGTCAAGCATGCACTGCCAGCCGGTCCCTGAGGCAAGCTCAGGGTTCAGGTTGGGGATTTGGGGTAGCGGTTGCAGAGGCTGCTTATTTTCTGGGTGTTTGGCGGGGCCCTGGAGGGGACCCTCGCCGGGGGCACACACCATCGTGATCTGTTGTCAGCAGGGAATGGACTATTTACAGCAACCAATAACGCAGATGCAATCTCGTTGGCATGCTTAGGTCGCCCCAACTAGGGGCTGAGCCTTAAAGGCTCCAAATTGGCAGTGCACCTGCATCCTCACTGTAACAGATATTCCGAAACACAGTGTTGGTGTCGAGACTCCGAGTCTCACCACCATTTGCGGTACAGCGCATGGGCAGATCATGTCACAATTCCCTGGGCTGCTCAGCATGGATGGCGCCATGTATAGCAATGCTGCCCGGCCAGCATATAGACGCTTTTCCAATGAAATCATCAGATGAAGAAGTATTACAACTACAAGGAAGGCTCCAATAATTTTGCATTCAGCATTGACAAGCCGATACCGGCGTGCGCCATAACTTTAACGGCAAAATGTTGAGATTATAAAACATAACAAGGTCCTGCTAGGTTGCGACCCACTAACCCATCTACCTACCAAGAAAAGCGCCTGCACCTTCACCGCCAGCCAACTGCGTAGAAGCATAGCAAGTCATGACCACCGCTCTCAACGAAGCTTCGCATCCCAGACAACCCCCCCCACCCAAACCCACACACCAGCGCCCACACACCCACACCTGCCCCAGTTTGCAGTAAATTGCCCTGCTGCCTTAACCAAATGAACAGTGATCTATTCCTGTCGTCTTAACCGGTTCCTGTGGTCTACTCTGCACGCACTAGTGTCCCCCAAGGTTATACCCCCCCCATCCCTTCCAGCCTCAGCAACAAGGATACGCTGCGTGTGACATGCAATGATCGCCAACGTAAAAACAAAAAATGGGTGCACTGTGCACGCCAAATGGTTAGGTGTAGCATCCGCACCCTTGCATGCCTAGGTGGCGCTCGCATCTGTTCATCCCCCCCACACCTGCGCCTCCACCCTCTCCCCCGAGCCCCCACACCTGCTCCCAAGCTGCAATCTAGGCGATGACCGCATCCGTATACTACCCACCCATCTGCGCCCCAACCCTAACCCAAACCCTAAACCCTAAACCACGCCCCTGCCTAAGTGATCACTGCGTCCGTGTACTCCTCAAACATTTGCGTCTCCACAAACTGCTTGACAAAGGGCCGGTCCTTCACCGGGAACGACTCCACGAAGGAGTCCTTGAGCAGCAGGCTGACGCGCTCAGAGGTCTGCACGTCGGTGATGGTGTGCGCCTCCAGGTTGCCAAACAGGTCCATGTAGTAGCTGGACAGAACCTGGAAGGGGGGAAAGTGTTTAGGGTTTTAAGTGAGGGGTTTTAGGGTCTGCAAGTGTGCGCCTCCAGGTTGCCAAACAGGTCCAGGTAGTAGCTGGACAGAACCTGGAAGGGGGAGAATTAGGATGAGGGTTTGGCTACTAGGGTTTTGGTTCATACCCTAGTGATATTTGGACAGCTGTGGGGATGTTGTGATTTAGAGCTTGGTCACATGCACATGGGAAGAGCATCAAACCACCAAACCAGGACATGTGTACCCCATAACCCCCACCTGCAGAAACGCCTCCGCCGCGCCCCGCTGCACATCGGTGATGCTGGTGCATGGCCTGCCGTTGGTTCGCTCCTTGCCCACAGCCCGCAGGATGGAGTAAGGCCCGGTGAGCGACGCCACCAGCGCCTTCTCGCGGGGCAGCGACGGCAGGTTGCCGGCGTTTTTGACCGCGTTCTTGTATACGTTGACGCGAACCACGCTGCTGCATCGCTGCCGCACCTCCTGCGTCTTGTACTGCATGCCCAGCACGAAGGGCGTGGGCGCCTCTGCAAATGGGGGCCGTAAGGGGGTTAATAACATGCGTCATGACATTTGTAAGCCTGGTGTCCCAAGTGTGTGCCCTTCAGGGGTCGCGCAACACAATGCGCCAATGACAGCTGGGAATGCAGAATGTATGTCTGTTTGTTTGTTTCACACTATCCAGCGCAAGCCAGAACAGCGGCCCTGTCCTCTATGGCTTGCGCCCTCCACCTGCCCCACTTCCCTCATTAGATACCCCCATCACCCCACCACCCACCTGTGAGCAGCAGCATGTTCTCGGGCAGCACCGGCAAAAAGGTGCTCTCCCATGAGAAGGGCGCGATGAGAGGGATGCACGCCCCTCCCTTCCCACCCACCTTAATCCAAATCTCCTCCATCCCCACGCCTGCACATTACTACTCCACCACCCCACCCAAAAACCTCCAATTCCCCATTTTACCATCCACATATCACCCCCCACCCACCTGTCAGCAGCAGCATGTTCTCGGGCAGCACCGGCAGGAAGGTGCTCTGCCACGAGAAGGGTGCGATGAGCGGGATGCAGGCCAGCACCATGGCAGTCAGCATCCCCAGGTTAGGGCAGAAGATGACGATCTGGCCCTCCAGCAGCAGCGAGGCCACCAGCAGCAGGATGTTGTCCAGGCTGAGGGTGCGGCACAGGGCGGCGATGGTCCAGTGGCGCAGGCACTCGGCGGCTTCGAGGTCCACGGCGGCCACGGTGTTGCGCAGGGCCACCTTGCCGCCCTTGTCGAACCGGGCCTGTGGCGCAGGAGAAGCTTTGAGTTGGATATTCCATATCACCGAATGAAGCATTGTTTGGAATATCAATACTTGATCCTAGAGATTCAAGAAAAAAAAGGGAGATTTTGGTGTTTTTTTCACACTCTGCGGCCTCCAGGTCCACCGCAGCCACGGTGTTGCGCAGGGCCACCTTGAAGCCCTTGTCGAATCGGGTCTGTCAAATGATGGGGAAAAAACATTTCATTTGGTGGGTGAAGAGTACAGCATATTGCAAGCAGCAATTGTCCAGGCTGAGACTGCGGCACAGGTTCGCCATGTGCTCGGCGGGCTTACGATCCTGGGAGCTGGTGGATGCCTGCTAGGGAGTTGCTCACTGGGCGGTCAGGCGCCATGCTCCACTGGCCCACAAAACCCTAAACCCACAACCCCAGAAACCCCCCAAACCCCACCTTTGGCCGCGTGAAGCTGAAGGGCGCCATGTTCTCCAGCTGGATCTTCACCTCCACGCCAGGCTCGGGCACCGGCGTCTGGAAGTACTGGTGAATCACAGCCAGGGAGTTGCTCCTGGCCCGGTCAGGCACCACGCTCCACTGCCCAGGCGAAAACACGCGCTGCTCCAAGCTTGCGCCCTCGTCGGTGGTGGTCAGCATGGCCTGCAGCCGGTTGCAGGCCTCCTCCAGGGAACTCAGGCTCATCTTGCCGTTCTGCAGCAGTGGCGTTTAAGGGTTAGGGTTTGACATTTAGGGTTTAGGGTTGCAGGCCTCCTCCAGGGAACTCAGGCTCATCTTGCCGTTCTGCGGTGGGGAGATGCACATGAGCAGCTTCTAGGGTTTGAAGCTTAGGGTTCAGCATGAGGGTTTTAGGGTTGCAGGCCTCCTCCAGCGAGCTCAGGCTCATCTTGCCGTTCTGCGGTGAGGGGTGTGTGTGTGAGCAGCGTTTAGTGTCTAGTGTCTAGGGTTTAGGTTTTGGCGTTAGGGTTTAGGGTTGCAGGCCTCCTCCAGGGAACTCAGGCTCATCTTGCCGTTCTGCAGCAGCAGGGGACAGGCCCATGAGTACAGGATATTTACAACACGTTGCACATATCTTAAAACTATGTACACAAGTAAGTTGCTTCATAAAACAATCAACTCGAGCATTCTTGTATTGCTACGTATGCTGCTTGAAAGGGTATGCATTAGGTGCGGGCCCCGATGTACGTTTTGACCCACTGCGCCCCAGAATGAGGACAGGAAGGTATGCACCCCATATGCACCGTCAAACTGCTTTAATAAGGTCTAATACACGTGTACAAAAAAGTAGGGGTTGGCATGCATCTGCACGCACCGTGCCATCTTTGGTGGGCGACTTGGTGCCTGGCGACTGGCGCAGCGCGGCTGGCAGCGCGGGGAGCGGCTTCCCAGGCCCTGGCGGGTCACTGGGGCCGCTGGTGGAAGGGAAGCCCGGGTCGCTGGCGGCGCTCAGGGTGCGAGTGTGCATATCCATGCCGGCATCCCCGTCTGCAAGTAATCAAATAAATAAACGAATAATAAACAAATCAATAATTGAATGAATGGAAGATTAATTAATAAACTGCTATGCAGCCTGTCCTTGAAACGCGCGTTACTTGATGGAGGGGAGGTAGCCGAGAGGGAGGTACAACCCTCCTGTCCACTATGTCCTACCATACCCCCCTGTCCACTATTGTCCCCCTCTGCAACTCGAGGTGTGTAGGACTTACAGTGTGTGGCATGGCATGCGAACCGGCTACCCCAGGAGCAGCACTGTGCACGCCCAGGATCATCTTGGAGTCGTGCAGCACCCAACACATTTGCACCCACAAAACCATATCTTGCAGTTTCCCTGGTACATTTAAATGCATACTTTCCCCTTCTAATACTGCACTTTGTGGCTACTTTAGCAGCGGCGACAACTGATTAGGATTTAGGGTTGTACCTTGTGGCTGATTTGGCAGCCGCCATGGCTGATTAGGGTTTAGGGGTTAGGGTTGTACCTTGTGGCTGGTTTGGCAGCGGCGACGGCTGCTTTGTGGATGCCGTTTCCATAACCCTCTGTAGCCGGTGCTGCGCAAGCTTGAGGTACTCGCTCCGACCAGACAGCGAGCTGGTGCGCCGATGGTGGCCCTTGGCGCCCTGCCGGCGGTACAATCAGGGGTTCAGTCATCCCCAATCGTGGGCAATGTGCGTACGCTAGAGGAAGGGGATGAAGGGTGTGGGTGCACATGGGCTGCCCTGGTCAATAGAGATCTCAAGGCAGAGGATTTGATCCCCACACGTGGAAGCCGTGTATAGGTGAAAACAAGGTGCAGGCCCTTCAGATCCCGCGAGAGCCCCAAATGGTGGATCCAGTGCCAGGGTAGAATTGCATGGCTTCAATTGTGCAAACGGGCTGCTGATCTGCTGTCGTGCTGGAATACATGTGACTAGCATGAGCTTTAAAATGGAAGGTCAGGGCGCTGACAGTAGGTTGAGACGCTGACGCTGCCATCAATTTGCCCATGGTCGACAGGATTGGGCGAGAAATTCACGCAACATCACATTAAACACAATCCCCGCATGCATGCATGTACCAGTCAGTACAGCGCATGATCTAACCACCACATGCATCCATATCAGCACCACATTCTTCCATCCCCAGACGCCAGCCCCCAGGACCAAAAATAACAGCGCATGATCCACACTTTGTTCTGTAGTCGACTCTCTGGCTACAATCCCCACATGCATCCCCATCGGCATCGTCCTTACCTCCCCAGACGCCAGCCCGGGCGGTAGCTCTTGTTTGCTCCCCTGGGCCTTGCCTCCTGTGTCCCCCCCAGCCGCCTTTCGCCCAGCCCTGCACGTGGCACAGCCTTGCGTGAGCACAGGCGCCACACGCCCAGGGTTTATCCCAAGCGCCAGCACAGGATTGCCATTGGGTGCGCAGCATGGCTCCGTGCGTGCCCCAGGTAGCGATGCATCCACCTAGAGTGGCCACCTGGCGGAGGCTTGTATGCGGCTGGCACTTGGCGGCGGGTTGATGGGGACAGGAGTGCATGCAACCCAGACCCAACCCCAGCCCCTCCCCCTACCTGTCAGGCGTCTCGGGGTCCAAGCTGCTGAAGCTGTCACAAGACCCATGCCCCCCGGGCAGCTCCTGCGCGCCCCCCCCCGTGCTCGAAGCCACCGCATTGGACCCCGCCCTCTCCTCCGCACTCGACGGCACCCCCGCCGCCGCCGCCGTCGATGCCGATGCCGATGCCGCCGCCGCCCCCATCGGCCCGCCGGCGTAGCTCGGCCGGTCCTTCTCCCGATCCGCGCTCAGCCGCCGCTCGGCGGCCGGCGCGTAGAACCGCTTGGGCATCTGGTTCGGCATGGTGGGCAGCATGGGGAGCGGCCGGGTGGCGGGCGCGGCGCGCGCCGGCATCGCCTCGGCGGCGGGGCCGTCCTGCTGTTCGCTGGTGAACGAGGTGATGCGCTCCAGGCGCTCCATGCCCAGCAGCGCTTGCAGCACCCGGAAGTGCAGGTCGAAAAAGGGGTAGTTGGTGACCAGGCAGTAGCAGCGGGGCGCGGAGACCAGGTAGCGGCTGAGCGGCATTTTTGCGTTGGGGAACTTGTCCTTGGCGATGGCGGGCGGCCGGTGGACCAGCTCCTCGGCATAGCAGCACATGCCGTACACCGGCAGCTTATCGCTGTTGGGCACCTGGGGCGCAGCAGGGTTTGGGGTTTAGGGTTTGCAGGTTAGGGTTTTGGGCACCAGCTCCTCGGCGTAGCGGCACATGCGTAGACGGGGAGCTTGTTGCTGTTGGGCACCTGGGGCGCAGCAGGGTTTGGAGTTTGAGGTTTGCAGTTTAGGGTGAGGGCACCCGGGGGCACAGCAAGGGTTTAGGGTTCAGGATGAGGACTCTGGCACACCAGGGGTAAAGAACTAGGGTATAGAACACTTGTGGCACTACAGGAGTCGAGCCGAGGCACACAGTACCCCCCTATTGACCGCTGCTTGCCAATTGTCAACTCAAGTATATCGTGGACCTCCCAGTGCAGCGCGCCTCCATAGTGCCAACACCCCCCCACCTGCACCTCAAGTACGGTGTGCACACAGCAACCCACCTTTAGTCAAAACACAAAACCCTTGAAACCTGAGGCGCAGCAGGCGCCTCAACCCTAAACTGTAAACCCTAAACCCTGAAGTGTGCACACAGCAACCCACCGTGAGCTCAAACACAAAACCCTTGGAACCTGAGGCGCAGCAGGCGCCTCACCCCTAAACTGCAAACCCTAAACCCTGAGGTGTGCACACAGCAACCCACCTTGAGCTCAAACCCTAAACCCTTGGAACCTGAGACGCAGCAGGTGCCTCAACCCTAAACTGTAAACCCTAAACCCTGAAGTGTGCACACAGCAACCCACCTTGAGCTCAAACACAAAGGAGTGGTCGTCGTGGGTGCTGTAGGTCTGGTCGTAGATGAGCGTGTTGAGCGAGCTCATGCTGGGGGTGCGCTCAAGCAGCTTGCACTCAACCCCGTGCGGGAAGCAGAAGGTGGCCAGGAAGTCAGCTGGGGGGTCCAGCGGCTTGTCCTCAGGGTACTGCAGCAGCACCTGTGCAGGGGTGGAGGGGTGATAATTACGCGCCCTGCGATGCTCGACGAGGTGTGCTTCCTGCTATGCCTTATGCCTTACGTGCCCCGCTTTTGGGCGCATGGCCAGCCGATACCTGTGCACGCTGTGCCACAACTACGCACCCTGCAATGCATAGGGCTTGCACTTGGGCTTGCATCCTCCACTGCTCGACAAAGCTCTGCTTTGCTATGCCATGTGATCCACGCTTTGTTGGTGACCCATGCTCCCGCCAATGCTCAACAAGGCTATCCTCCCTGCTACCACGACGGTCTAATTTGCAATGTGGACCTCGTCTTTGGGCGCTATGATATGCTCTGTGATTCCCCCTTTTGGACGCCTCGCCACCTGAGGCACCCTGTCTGTTTCCTTCGGGACTGCCATCTGTGGCGGGCGCTTTAAACCTTTCCTTCCCCAGACACCCGCCCAGGTGTGTAAGGACTGAAGCTCTGAGAGCAGCATATGTTGCTTACCTCTGGCTTGAGCCCACCTCCACCACGCGCGTGAGGCGGTGGCAGCTGCTCCTGTGTCTTCACCTCCAACCCAAGGCCAGCTTGGTGCGCTGCAACAACCAAGCAGCAGGTGAGATGCAACCCACAGGTACAGCTACATGCATGCCCCCAGAGGGACGCATCCACCAACCAAGCAGCAAGTGAGATGCAACCCACAGGTACAGCTGTATGCATGCCCTTCTCAGATATGCGTCCACTAACAGTGGGCCCCACGCCATGCTTTCCTGCCCTTCACAAGCCACTGCCAGGTATCAGCCCTATGGGAACCTCTGTCAATAGAGTCCCTCTGTGATGCAAGCTGCTTGCCTGCCCCATGCCTACCTTTGGCCTTTGCCTCCTTGTCTGCAATGACATACTTGATGTCTGTGGTGGGGGGGAGGCCCTGCGTGCGCCCAACACACGGGTGAGTGCACGTTGAGGTGGGAGTGAGGTCACTAGAGTGTTTGGGCCAGTGAAGGAACGACACTGAAACCCGTTGTACAACTCACCACAACGATGAAGTGCTCAAAGAGCTTTGCTGGCCACTCAATGGGAGCTAGCTTGTTGTGCTTCGCCCACTCTCGCTGCAAGGAGGTCAACAGAGTTGGACACCATTGAGCAGTGATATGCATCTCAGCACTCCCCAGTGCTTGTACAGACGTGCACTGCATGCATTGCGTTTTGTATGCATGACAACAACACTGAAAGTGGGTTGGTACAGGAAGTGTGCGTCATACCCAACCTGGCAGGGTTGGCCCCCACCAGCACCCTTTCACATGCATGTGGGTCCCAATCACAGCCCTGCTATGCACCTCACCTTTTGAGCGACAAACGATTCTGGGTTGAACCATTGGCTCGACTTCTCACTCTTGGTCCCTTGTTGCACAGCCTACGACGGGTACGACAGCCAGCGTTAAGCCTTGTTGGCCCCTTACCAAGGCACACAGACGAAACCGGGGCCCAGAGGCACACATACCTTGGCCACCGAGTCAGCTATGCTCTGGAACATCCTTCCTATCTTATCTCGCTTCCTATCCCTTGTCACCGAGTTCGCAGAGCTATTCACAGAGTAGTTTGAACTCTGAGAGGAAGCGCTGCTCTCCACCCCAGCCATCGCATTCGCAGCTGCCGAGTTGCAGGCATCCCAGCCAACGCTCAAAGCTAGCTGTGCCAAAGGGGTGCACGCTCAACACCGGCGCATGCTGTTGGGTAACACAAGAGCCCACTGGGCAGTGGCAGCAGCACACAAGTTTTGCACAGCGCTTGGAAAAGGAAAGTGGGGCGAATTTCAATCTATTTGTAGATATGCATGCCATGTACGTAATCCCTGGGACATCATCTACAGCGGCGCTGATCTCGAGTTGCATCTTTGCAGACACCAGGTTTTCCACCGCAAGCTCCAGTTGGTGTCGAGCATAAATAGCCCTCCGATAGACGCACATTGCACTGCTTGTGTTCACCCCGTGCCGTATTCTGTCCTTAGATAACATCCAGTGACCTACCCCAAGCCCCAACACGTGTTTGTGACCCTGTCTTCTCGACAACCCCAGCCGAAAGGCGCCCCGCTACCACCATGGCGCTTACCATGGTTGCAGCACAGGTAGGTTGTTGTGCTGCCTCCGTTCCTATGTCTGGAGGGCGCAATGCGCGGCAACGTGACTCCAACTGGGCCGATGCGCAGGCTGGCCTTGTGCGGGTGCAAGCCCCCAGGCGCTCCCTGTCCCGGGCAGCACCTTCGCAGTCCTCACTCAAGGCCCCCAGGCTTCCCGGGGTCGCCAGGAGGCAAACTCAGGTGGTGAAGGCTTCCCACCAGGTGCGCTGGCCGCCTCAGACCCCCTCCCCCCTAGCCCAGACGTGCATGCCACCCCCCGCAATGGTCCAGTACACTACCTTCCAGGGTGCAAATACTGCTACTTATACTTAGCTACTGACGGGCATTCCAAGGGTAGCACTCAGCCTAGCTTGCATTGGCGCCAGGCAGGTCTGTCCTGACACTGCTTGTACCACTTCAGAAGCATGCGTGGTGGTGAGGATCCCCCCTAGCCTTGTGCCCCTGGGCGCCTCCACGGGCCGCCTGAGCCTCTACAAACCGTTTCCAACACCTGTTTTTGGTGCGTGGTGCAGGTGCACGTGGCTGCGGTGGAGGCAGAGACCAAGGTGGACTGGGAGACCCTGGCCGCAAACATGGAGGACAAGTCACCCTTGGAGATCATGGACCATGTGGGTACCACTGCTTGTTAGTTAGTTAGTGATTTACTTAGTTTCTAGCAGCTACTTGTACCACTGGCATACCCACGGCAGTGCTATGTATGTGTGTGGGGCCACTTGGTGCACTAAACGCTGCACATGGTTGACGCTCCTTGACGAGCTAGCAGCTCACCCGCGCATACCGACGGGGCTGTGTGCTTGCAGGCCCTGGCGACCTTCGGCAGTGACATCGCCATTGCGTTCAGCGGCGCAGAGGACGTTGCCCTGATTGAGTATGCCCACCTCACTGGCCGCCCCTTCAGGGTGTTCAGGTGCGCGCACCTTGACCCTATACCCTAAACCCATGCGCACCTTGACCCTATACCCTACACCCCAAATTTCTTTCGGGTGTTCACATACGCACCTCAGCCCTCAACCCAGAAGCGGGTTCCCCCACTTGCGTTGCCCTAGGCCGGCACCGCCGGGTCACCTCTTGGACCACCTCATACGGTCCCCAACACTTACATAATGCACCACCCAGTACTCACACTGGGCTGGGTGGTGTGCTCGCCCAGTGTGAGTACTGGGTGGTGCCTGCCCCCATGCCATAACCTCTGCCATTCACCCGCCTTGCCGCATGGACGAGGGGCTACCACCTATGCCACATGGGTGTGGGGCACCTGCCCGCAGCGCACCAACCGCCCACCTATCCCCTTCCCTTGTCCCACAGCCTGGACACCGGCCGCCTCAACCCCGAGACCTACCGCCTGATGGACGCGGTTGAGAAGCGCTACAACATCCACATCGAGTACACCTTCCCAGACGCCGAAAAGGTGAAGGAGCTGGTGCGCGCCAAGGGCCTGTTCTCCTTCTACGAGGATGGCCACACCGAGTGCTGCAGAGTGAGGAAGGTAGGCGACATGAAGGGAGAAAAGGGGGGTGTGGGGGGGTAGCATCGAGGCACGGTGTGGTGTGCATGGCGGATGTGACATGGCATGCGGATGGCCTGAATGCGCCATGCGACGCAGTGGAGGATGTATGGATACAGTGGGGCTGAATGTGTTCTCATACGATGTTGGCATGGCGCAAGGGCTGCATGCTCGTGAATGAGCCATGCACGCATGGGCATTTGCAGTTTCATCACTAGGAGCGCATGCCTGAAGTAGGGCCATGTGGACAGATTTATAGATACATGGAGGCCTGAAAGTCAGAACTCTTAATCATACTGTGAAACATGCCACACATGCCTTGTCAACCTGACCATCGCTCCTTCATCCCCCCTCCATCACCCCCCCCCCCGGCCTCGTCTGACCACCCCATCATTTTAAAATATATACAGAAGGTTTTACCAAAAATAAAAAATAATTTTGTTTTTCTTGACCCACTTAAAACCCACACCCCACCCCACCCCACCAGGTGCGCCGTGAGCTGAAGTTGTTCAAGCACAGGCATCCCATGTATGCCATGTATCCCATACATTTTCAATGATAACATTCACCAACCCATGCCCCACACCTCTCCAACAGGTCCAGCCCCTGCGTCGCGAGCTGAAGCTCTTCAAGGCGTGGATCACCGGGCAGCGCAAGGACCAGTCGCCCGGCACCCGCAGCGCAGTGCCTGTGGTGCAGGTGAGTGATTTGTCCACTACATGCGCTTCATCAGTTGCACTCAGATGGACAACTTGCGGACTTCTATCAGCTTTGGCCACCCAGCCCTGTCTGGCATTGCCTATACCATTTCTGGGTGTGTTTCTGCTCAAGTCTTTTGTAACGAGCAGCCATGAAGTGGGGCTCCGTGAATTCCAGTGCTGCCACAAGATTACCAAGCGGAAAAAATGAAAGGCCTCCTACTGGAGGATAATGTCTTTATATGTTGCACTTGTTAAAGTGCATGTGGCACTGGGTGCACCATTAGACCATGTGCCAACCCGCCAGCTGTTGTGCAGGTTGACCCTGTGTTTGAGGGCCTTGAGGGCGGCCCTGGCAGCCTGATCAAGTACAACCCCCTGTCCAACATGACATCCGCCGAGGTGTGGAACTTCCTGCGCGTACAGGTGGGTGGGGTGGGATGGGGTTGGGGATTATATGTACAGATGGATGGTGGGGTTGCTGGCAGGGGGGAGATGCGCCCTGGTGGATCGGTGCGGTGTTGCATGATGGTGTTTGGGTGTGCCACGGGGGTATGTGTGTGTGTGTGAGGGGGGTTGACATGACCAAGTACAACCCTCTGTCTAACATAACGTCTGCTGGGCTGTGGAACCTCCTGCACATACAGGTGGGCGGGGAAGGGTGGGTGCGGGGGCGTGGTCGGTGTGGGGCGTGGGGTGCAGGCAAAAGAGGCAGAGGATGGGATGCCAGTGTTTGCACAGTCACGTGCCTGCCCTAGATGGGATGCATCCAGATTGGCGATGTTTGCCCGGCTACAAAGGCCCAGGACGGGGTTTGGATTCAGATGGCAATTGGGGGGAAGCGCGCAGGGGATATCATGTTGCAGGGCATTTGGATCCAGGCAGCATGGTTGCATGGGGTCCCTCACATTGCGTGCGGGGCCAGCATCCATGTGGCCAATACGCAGACAGCATGACGCATGCATGGCATGCATTGCCTGTCCTTCAGCCCGTGCGCTTTACACCGCTTTTTTTGGCTGTGCAGGACGTGCCCGTGAACGAGCTGCACTCTGTCGGCTATGTGTCCATTGGCTGCGAGCCATGCACCAAGGCGGTGCTGCCAAACCAGCTGGAGCGCGAGGGGCGCTGGTGGTGGGAGGACGCAGCAAGTACGTGTGCAATGCTTTGCTCAGCTTACTTCACTCCCATGGCTTCCTCACTCGTGCATGAGGACAAGAACTATTTTTGCCAATGGTTTTGTTTTGCCTCCATCATCAGGAGGACTGTAATATATCACGTGATGTATTTGAGTCCTCCTGCTGTCACAAAGATTTGGCATAAGCCGGTGCATGCTGATTGTGACCCCCAGCTAGCAGTTTTCCCATGGCGCCTGCTAACGCTCACATCACTGCACAGGCAAGGAGTGCGGCCTGCACTCCGGCAACATCGTCCAGGTGGCAGAGGGCGAGGCCAAGAAGGAATCCCCAGACCTGTTCACGAGCCCCGCGGTGATCCCCATGGACAAGGCGGGGATGGAGGGCCTGCTGAGCGGCAAGCGGGAAAAGGACACGCTGGCGGTGCTGTACGCGCCCTGGTGCCAGTTCTGCCAGGTAGGGCATATGTGATACATCTTAAATGAAATTAAATTGGATATTGTTTTATAATTTTTATGAACCGGCGGCCATTCTTGCTAGGTATGGAATGGCTGCATGCGCTGATTGGTGGTAAGCGCACAGTGGCAAGTGGCAGAACTGGTGTGGGCGGGAATGCAAGTGAGCTGCTAGACCATGGCAATCATTTTAGAGCTGTGCGCGCATGGTTGACAGGTTGGTGCCTGTCAAAACGCCAGTCACCCGCTATTTATTTTGTACACAGAGGCAATATTAACAAAATTAACTTACATAAATCTTCAAAACAGAGAATAAACCCTACATTTCCCCCCGCAGGCCTTTGACCCCACCTACAACGAGCTGGCGGAGCAATTACAGGGCAGCAACGTGAGCGTGGTCAAGTTCCAGGCAGACATCGAGCGCGAGTTTGCCTCCGAGAAGCTGGGCCTGGTCACCTTCCCCACCCTTGTGTTCCTCCCCTCCTCCTCCGACAAGGTGATCAAGTACCCAACCGACAGGCGGGACCTGGACACCCTCTCCATGTGGGTCAGGGCCATGGCGGGGTTCAGCAAGGCCATGTCCTGAAGGGAGGGAATAGGCGGGATTTCGAGTGGAGATTGAGCAATATGTGACCTGGATGCCTTGTCCTGAGGAAAGAAGGAAAGGAGGGACATGGCTGCAGATGGCGGTCCTGGTGGAGGACCTGGGGGTGGGTGCAAGCTTGCTAGGCATCAAGCCATCCTGCCATGGACTGGATCACAAGGCGTAGTAGAAAATGTAGCCTCGTCTAGGTCTGTCAGAATGGGCTGGGAATAGGGAGCAGGAATGAGGGTTAGGGTGAAGCCATACGTACTGCTGCAGGCAGAGGGAAGGGGGGGGGGGGGGTTGCTGTGTGTGGCTGGTGGACGGTGCAGCGTGCAGGTGCTGACATGCTGTCAGCCAAGCTGAGCAGCCCTGTAGGGTTGGGAAGGGGTTTCCTTTCGCAAACCCTTAGGGTAATTCATAAGAAACACGTTCCTGGCTGAACATGCATGCAGGCTGCAGACGTTGCTCAGCACTTCCCTTTGATCGCTTGACGTGCTGACAGTCACAGGCTGAGCCACGACAATCATTTTCGAGCAGGTTGCCTCGAACGCTTTGGTGCTGAATTGACGTGGATGCAAGTTATTTGAGGGCAGCAGTGTTGCACCTGCCGCGGACAGGGTTCAAAAATTTTGGAAATTTTGCCGAGTGAACACCAACTTTAAAACACTATATCTGAAGATGTGTGCCACACGCTGCGAGGGTCCTGGGGATGGCGGTGGCCAGGTTGGGGTCACTGGCTTAGGAAACCATGTGCCATCAGAAGTCAGGCGTTTGCAGGATCTGACTCAATATCGTACCACGATGGCCAAGCCGCTGCACAAAAACCATGCGTACTGCTGCATTGTAACCGGTGGTATCACAGGATACTCTATTTAAAACGCTGTATAACTAGTGAACTCCTTGGTGCCATGGCTGCCACACAGCACGCTGTGCTGTACTGTGGGCCCCAGAACTCTCAGGTGAGCGTGTGTGTGTATGTGCCTACCCAATTTGTGACTGTTGGGCAATATGCTTGGCGTTTGGTGGTCACCAAGACCCTGCACTAGGGTGTGAACCAACACAGGATTCCGGAACTGTCTTGCTGCATTCTAGGACACAGGATCGGGATCAAGCTGTCCATCCAGACAGGACTGAGCTAGGATAGGCTAGAGCTAGTCCTTCCAGACAGGACACTTAAGCTAGGCTTGAGCTAGGCAGGCTAACACTGTTAGGAACAGTGCACTTGTTGCTATCCAGACTGTAGCCTACTCTAGAGTTAGATCTGTGCAAGCAAGCTACCCACACCCAGAACTCAGCCACAACGCTGTGTAGCGTCCTGGGCAAGGTGTAAAGGCATCAGTTGCCAGCACCCACAGCAATCTGACCCCACCAACCCTTGCAGTTTGAACCGTTGCTGCCATGTGGTTGATGCGGAGGGCCTACAACCTGCATGTCCACCAACCTGTGCTTGTCACGTTTCTCACCACCCAAACTGGGCTACCCGCGCACGACTTGTCGTTTGTGTTTCAGTTGTGCTCAAGCCCATATTCGAGCACCTTCCGTTTCCCCCCGCCTGACTGATATGTTGGTGGGTTGGTACCCACCTTGACAGGCTGCTCTGCTGTCAGCCACAGAAACCCCTGGTTTCAAAGCAGGGCCACAAGAAACGGTGTGGTTCTGGTTTGATACCCTATCGCGAGTTCCAGAACGGGCGAGGTCTCTACCACGAGTGACTAGCCAGCGAGCAGCTGCCGCTTGGGAGGCCTGCAGTATATAGCCACCCACCTCAAATCACCAGCCATCAGTTCATCACACGCTTAGTAACCAATTCACTCATTCTTAGTAACTGCGATCCCTCCACACCTCCCGTACCACTAGCAATCGCACCATGGTTTCCGCCGCTCTGATGGCTTCGGCCTCAACCAAGCCCGCTGGGCTGATCAGCAGGCCCGCCGCAGGCAACAGCGGCATCGCTAGCACTGTGGTCCCCCGCAGGAACTCCAGCGCTGTGGTCACCCGCGCCGCGCCCGACGCATCCCTGGTCAGCGCCGAGGTGCTCAAGTGTAAGTCGCAATTCAATTCTGCCCTTGCACCGGTGATACGCCCTGCCATCAATCATCTGCTCTGATCACCGACGTCCGTTGTCCTTTGTACCCCGCACCAAAACTGACCGCATGTTCTCTGCTGCCCACAGACGCACAAAACATGCCCGGTGTGTCCGCCCCCTTCCCCAACGTGTTCGACCCAGCCAGCCTTTTGGGCACCGCCGGTTCCAGCAACACCAAGATCCGCGAGCTGAGGAGGTGGCGCGAGGCTGAGATCACCCACGGGCGCGTGGCCATGCTGGCTGCCCTGGGGTGGATCGTGCAGGAGTCCATCGAGAACTGGTCCGCATCGCCCTTCCCCCACGTTGAGGGTACGATACTACACCACAGGCACCCATCAAACCGCCATGCTTTGCAACCCACCAGTAGCTTGCTGCTAAACCTACCTACCTGCTTTGATGCGTCGTCAGCCTCAGTGATCTTACCCATTGCGGCGTGATTGGTTTGGTGTTTCACCTCACACTGAAAACACACCCACACTCACCCACACCCTGCTAACGCTTCCCTTGCCACCACAGGCACCGCACTGACCCACTTCCAGCAGGTCGAGGCCAAGGGCGCTATCTTCTGGTGAGGCCTCACTCGTGATTGTGCTGTTGATGGTGCTCTGTCATCACCATGATTGAAGCTGCACCTGTCATGGCGGTGACTGTGCCCCACTGCACCTTCAATCTCATTGAGTTTCTACTGTGTCCAAGCCTTGGGTTGCCACTGTTGTCACCAATCACCCAATTGCCAGGAAGCTGCGCTTGCTAACCAAATTCTTGTCTAATTCTTGTAGGGAGCCCCTGGTGCTTGCCATCGGCATCCTTGAGGCATATCGTGTTGCGGTGGGCTGGGCCAACCCCTCCTCCAGCGACTTCTACTCCCTCAAGGACGACTACGAGCCCGGCAACCTGGGCTTCGACCCCCTGGGCCTGCTGCCCGAGGACCCAGAGGAGAAGAAGATCATGCAGGTGTGTGTTTTGTGTATTGGTGCTGTGTTGTGAAGGAGGTGGTGCAGGGGCGAGGATGGAGCATACTGTCTGTGTGATGGGTTGCAAAAAATGCCTGCAACTCTACTGCTGCTTATGGATGCAACCCTCAGCCGCGCAAACCTTACCAGCAGCTGATGTTATCCTGCTTGCCTGTGCAGACCAAGGAGCTGAACAACGGGAGGCTCGCCATGCTCGCCGTGCTGGCCTTCGCCGTCCAGGAGGGTCTGGAGGACAAGTTTGTCCTCAAGCAGCTCACCGACCGTCTGTAGAGTGTTATTATTATGCGTGTGTTTTCAAAGGAGAGAGAAGATGAAAATTTGTCTGTTTATGGATAGCTTGCTCAAGTCACTAATAAATATTGTTGACCTAGGAAGGTGTTTTTTGCTGCGCTAAGTATTTTTATTGGATCTATACTCGTAACAAACAATTATTCTTACACTTGCAGTAAGTTATGACAGCCGATATTCGTGGGGCTTTATTGCAATGATGCAGGTTTTTGTTGCAACTGTAACAACATCTATTTCACTATCAAGCTGTGTGTCAAAGTGCCAACCCTCGAGGGCGTAATGCTGGTCAACTTGAGGTGGCTGCGTGGTGTCCTCAGCAGTCTTGCTGAAACTTTGCAATGCATATCTTCAAGTGCCATGTCCCAGCTCCCAGAACTGCAATTTTCACAACCTCGCAGGCGTGCTAAAGAGGCATAGCCTAAGCACACGAATCAGGCCCTGTCCCAACTTTCCATACTACTACCTGTTTGCACCCAAACACTTCAACTTGGCTTCGTTGCGTCCATTCTGTTTACACCGACGGTGGCACAGCCAACTTGGTAGCAATGTTACACTGTGACAGGCCTGAGTCCCACCAACTTTGGCGTTGAACCTACCACAGAAAGTTGTCTAGCGAATTGCATTCAGTCACCTTGCAGAGTCAATTCCAACCTCAGAACGGCTACCTGAAGCTCGCGTCATTTGTGGCAAAGTTCGTGCCCAGACATACGTCTGGAGCAACGACAGCGCAGAGATGGTAGCCAACCAAGGCACCCACACTGACATCATTAGCAGCCCGCATGTCCCGCATGCCGAGCCAGCTGGCTTGCCCCACGCGGGTCGTGGCTTCTCCAGCATCTTGAGTATTTCCGTCGTACAAGGCTGACGGAGAGCAACAAGAAGCTGATGACTTGCAAACCCATGTCACCCACTTGATGTTAGTGACATCGTCCAAAACCTGTGGAACCGTGCTTTGAGCTGTAAATACAGGCAACGTCAACAGTTCTATAACCCCAGGAGCTGGCCCCACGTCCCGGGGGAAGGACTACGCTATTCTAGCATATGAGGTCTAGACTTCACCCCCCATATAAAAATTTGTCAACGTATCCCACTGTGGACAACAAAACTGCAACATATGCCTGCCAGCCAGCCAGCACCACTCCACTTTAACTTTGCCATCGTAGCAAAGGTTGCATTGCCCGCACACACCCTTGGACACAGACACACACACCCAGAGGCCACTCTCTCACCAGCTCATGTTGCTCCCTCACCTCCGCTGCAATAGAGCGCTCAAAAGGTTGCCTTTGCCTCCTGTTCATTGACGCAGAAACTCACCCCAAGGTACACGCAGTTTACCAGCCTGGCTGGTGCCCCCCTCAGCACCGAACCGGATATCGTCACGGTGTCATGGTGACCACCGCATTGAAATAATTTGCACAACAGGACCACACAACTGGCCCCAACCCAAAGTGAGAACCACTGGACTCTCCTCCTGGAAGTCGAGTGCCACAATGCGTATCAGACATCACATAGAGGAAAGAAAATAACAAGCAAGCTCCCCTGGCACCACAAATCGTAGTCAAGTTCATTATAAGGACCCCTCCTGCACCCCAACTACATATACCCGTCCAGAAATCACGCACCCTCCCCTCCCCGCGTGCACCCCCCACCATACACCTGGGCGCCACCACCATCCCCACTCTCCCAGTCACCTCCGCCTCACACACGGCCAGGGGCGAGCGTGAGGCTTGAGCCGCAGAACCCCCACAACCCTAGCTAGGGTTCCAGGTTACTGGGGCCTGCAGCATGATGACAGGGTTGTTGACCTCTCGTGTCAGCACACAACGATGGCAACTATTTCAAGGGTGCTGATTGGAGTGTGACGTCACACTCCACAGCGTGACGTGCATGCACTGGTTGTTGACCATTCAGGTATGATACCACTGTTCCTGACTGCCACTGGTTTGGCTCCATCTGCTATTGCCAAACTGATCCCTGACTTGCAACATTTTGCCATTGCCGGCTCAGAGCCACAAAGGGTAAATAACAAACCGTGATACCCTTTTACATGCATTGCATGCTGGCATTGGCTAAGGCTAATGACTGCCCAGCCGTTCTGGCTGGTTGTGATGCGCTGGTGCGATATATAGGCCCCCTAGCTTCGTCATTGCGGGTTCCCTCTCTTTATTCCTCCTCTTTTTAAAATAAAATGCTGCCAGTAAACTATAAAATTAATAGAAATTTAATCAGCCCACAATGTGTGCCACACAGTGTGATGACAACTTGCAAAGGCCTGAATCACGGGTAATCACTGATGCCGTTTTGCTCCTGGACTTGCACAGTCTGCCTCCTAGTGAGTCCTGCCAGTGCATGCCCAGGCCGCTGCACAATATGCGTACTGCGCAGTCAGTGCCACTAACCCCTGCTTCGCACAGAGGCGACTATCCCCTGCTTCGCACAGAGGCCTGCAGGGTCAATCATTGTTGGCAATGGGAGATAGCGCCAACCCAAGCAATAGCAGTCAAAGCAACAAACGTAGAGACAGGGATGATGCCAGTGTTGTCAGCCAAGTGCTTCAACAGCTTCCACATGGAAATATAAACGCATTGGGGCACTGTGCTTCTAGGAGGTGACTGGGGTGGGCCTTATGTTGCCGGCAATGTTGAGGTCTTGTTGTACAAGTCATTCTTGCCAGGTTTTGTTACCATGCAATGAAAACTTTGGATGCATTTGCACAGCTGTCCCTAGGAGCTGGGTGGTTCCAAAAGAAACCCTCAAGGGGAGTTAACCAAATCACTCAAATTGCAGGACTTGGTCAAGGGAAGCCTGCCTGGATGCTGTTGCATTATCTGTACCAAGCCAATCGCGCGTTGTCAACATGCCGCTGTTTAACCTCTTTACTGCTGATACCACCAAACTGGGCACTCGATGATTCTATTTCTTGCAATTTCTTGCAAAGAGTGCTTTCAAGACAAAGGCTTAGGCCCAAACGGTGCAACCAGTGCCTGGTGGGAAGTCACAGTGTCCATTACTGGAGCCCTTGGCATGTCCGGTATAGGCCTTGACACTAGCTGAACTGGAAGAGCACTCCGTGTGATAGCGTTGTGTCATACTTAGTAAGCCATGCCTCCACCTTATTGCGACAACTGCATATAGCCTCAACGCCCGGTCTGGAAGGTTCGGCCCATGGTTGTGAGCATACCGTCTGACTCAGTCAATCTGCACTCATTGAGGTGCCTCCACATAACTGGGTAGGCGTAATGCTATGCCTGTCACAAAATACTAGTGCCTGTCAGAGGGTTGTGCAACCACGCATGTATTGTTGAAACGTCAAACATTATGAATGCTGGTCAGGGGCTGAGCGTGGGTCACCCTAGGCTCGAACTGTATCAGCAGCTGAATCATTCTGATAATGCTCATAGGTGCATGAGGTGCTCATAGTATACCAGGTGCTATCCTCAAGGTCCTTTGCCATCAGGCTTCAACCCGATTGTTCTCCTGAGTCATGGTCCTGATCTGCAGGCTGGGCAATCTTTGCAGTGTAGCGTACAACCAGTTCTGGATCAGCTTTGGCAGCTTGCAAATATTCAGACCGCACTGCTCTTGGATCTCCAAGCTCTGGCGGGTGGCAAACCTTTACGCCCCCAGCAATCAGTGCCTCATTAGCTAGCCTGTCTCCCAGGCAGTCTGCATCTTCATGTGAGCAGTTGCAAGGAGTGGACACTGAATCCACACAGCCCCAATCAGCTGTGCTTCCACCTCCCTGCCAAAGCCACTGCCAACGCTTGACCACTGACTCAGAACTGTGAGGGCCCATTTGGACGTCCAGCCTGTCAGACAACTTGCCATCGAGTGTAGCGCTCCCTGCCAAGGAGGATTTTCCGTCATGATGTCTGCACAGCTGTTTGTGGCCATGTGGGCATGCGCCTGGCCAACACAGAGTCACGCCACCCTACAGATGTGCAAGCTGCAGCCCAATGTCAGCGCGCCATTTGGCAGCTGTCTGCAACATTGGATTTATTGCACATTATTAATTCACAGTAGTTGACGGCTGTTCCCTGGTCCAGAAAAAGTGATTGCGCACCACCCGCAGATTGGTTATACCCTAAACCCTACACTCCAAACTTGCACGCTGAGGGTATGCGTATGCTGCTTGTCTGACTGATTACCTGTGCCTCCGTTACTGTGCAGGTTTGTGTTGTATTAAAATTGCCAAGGGTGCCCTGAATGGTAACACAGCCTCAAGGCTTGCATTTCAAGTGTACAAGTAAGTTGTAATCCTGGCTGGCGTGTTATGCTCTCCATTGCTGCGCAGGTTCTCTGGATGGCATGGCTACCCTGGCATGCCAATTCTCATCAAGGGGGGCAAGGTGTTTGTGATGGGACCAGCCGACTTCAGGGGGGCGTGTGGGGATGGGCACTTCTGCAAGCCATGGTTTTGGAAAGACAACCTTGTCTATCTCAGGTAATGCTAGTTGCAGCAGTACTGGTGTCCTAGTACCCATGGCCTAAGGACCTCTTTATAGATTGGGGAAATCAATAGCACCATGTCTAGATCTTACAAAGCGAAGCATGATGCCCAACACTTCTCCCGATCAGCCTATTAGGAAGTAGATACACACTCTCCTTCTGAAGGGTATTCCTTGACATGTAGTTGACCTAAATTTCCTGCAATGATGGGTACAGAAGGCTCCACCCACAAAAGCACGCTGCTAGGCTGAGGTGGCGTAGCGCCAGCTGGGGGCAATGCTGCTCTTCCCAGCGTTTCCGTCCAGGCTGCGTAACTCACGAGCGATAGGGTGCCCGTGTCCATCACTACTAGGCGCCATGCCACAATAGAAAGG